>JAVJGI010000040.1:50367-73614 GCA_035590275.1 Ibycter americanus | reverse complement strand
GCGTGAGGAGACCTTCCCCTGGGGAGGAAGGAGCGGCAGAAAAAATGTGTGATGAACTTACCACAACCCCCATTCCCCATACCCCTGTGCTGCAGGAGGAAGAAGGAGATGCAGAAAATCAGGAGTGAAGTTGAGCCCAGGAAGAAGGGAGGGGTGGGGGATATGTGTTGTAAGATTTGGTTTTATTTCTCATGACCCCGCTCTGACTTTCCCCAAGTCAAACCTGGGTTTTGCCTGTGAAGGTAGCTGGTGAGCGATCTCTCCCTGTCCTTGTCTCGACCCACAAGCCTTTCGTTATATTTTCCCTCCCCTGCCCAGCTCAGGAGGGCAGTGACAGAGCAGCTTTGGTGGGCACCTGGCGTCCAGCCTGGGTCAACCCATCACCATCCCGAAAGAGCAGGATGACAGACAGTACAGTTTGTGTGGTAGCCCTTAGGCTTGTCCAGACAGGACCAGCTGTGAGAAACAAACTCTGCACTGTACCTGGGGAGCATGACCTCACCTGGAACCTCTGTCAGAAAACACCTGGAGAGACCCAAGATCAACATCTAGGGTTGTGGAACTGAGGGTATCAAGGGTCTGAGGTGCTTGTGCTGTGCTGGATGTTCATAGGAAGGGTCCCCTCTATACCTTATGCAACCGAAGCTACGTGGAGTAAGTGGGTAGCATTGATCACACAGTGGGCTCAAATGGGGAACCTCCACTGCCCATGAATCCTGGAAGAGGTCACAGTTTGGCCAGGAGGCAGAGATTTCGGACCTCAGGTGTCGGCTCAGGCCCAAGAGTATAATAAATAACCAGAAAGTGAAAAGCATTGCTTTTGCAGTGAAAATGCTCTGTTTACCAATGGATCCTGTTGTGCTGCATGACACCATCTGAAGTGAAAAGCTGCTGTGTGAAGCGCAAGTCATGGACCAAATGAATTGATTGGACTTCTGTGGACATTTGGGCGATGTCCCACAGACTAAGGGAATGATATCTGTGTCAAAGGAAGAGGAGGCATCCATGACTGATGGGAATGTATTGGAGAGTGTAGGACCTGGGTATGGTAGAAATGCTGTGGAAACAAGAGGTGGAGATTGTACTGGATCTGGCTGGGATGAAGTTAACTTTCCTCATAGCTGTTCATATGGTGCCATGTTTTGGATTTTTGGCTAAAACAGTGCTGATAACACACCAGTGTGTTGGCTATTGCTGAACAACACTTGTGCAGCATCAAAGCTTGCTTTTTTTCCCTACTCTGCACCCCCAGCAAGTAGGCTGAGGGTGGGCAAGAAACTGGGAGGGGGACACAGCCAGCATAGTGGTCCTGAACTGGAAAAGGGATATTCTATGCTGCAAAATGTTAAACTCAACAAGAAAACCTGAGGCAGAGGAATAAGAATGGTGAGGTTTTTGTCTTCCAAGGTGTCCGTCGCTGGGAGGCTGGTTGGGCCTGGGTCTGCTGGTGGGAGATGGTGAGTAATTGCCTTTGCATTACTTAGGAGGGGCAGGGGGTCAGGGGGAGGTGTTTGGTTTAGGGAGGTTTTTTTGCTTTCCTTCACTTATTAAACTGTCCTTATCTGGATGTACAAACATTCTCAATTTTGTTCTTCCTGTTCTCTGTCCTGTCCCACTGCGAGGGGAGTAAGCAAGTGGCTGTGTGGGTGTTTGGCTGCTGTCTGAGGTCAACCCATCCACTTTGGTTAGTTGCTGTGAGGCTGCCACCCACTTGAAGAGTCTTTACAGGGAGACTGTGCAGTGAGATATTTTAGAGTATTTATTTGCTATGGGATTTTTTTTTCCTCCTTTGATTTTTCCCTGTTCCCATTTTCTAGATGGTGGTGGCAAGCAGAAGAGACTGAAGGAGGAAGAAGGCTTGACGAAAAACAAAGCAAGCAAAACAAAAAAAAAAGGAAGGGAAAAAAGCTGTTCTCTCTTTTTAGTAGAAAGGTTGCCATTGCACTTATTTTAATTCTCCAGCTCTTACTACACTGAGTGTAGTTTTGATGCAGGCTTTTGTTTAGAGGGTTTGTTACAGGATGGTGAGGGTTGTTGTGTTGGCAGTGACACCTCTCTGAGTGGCAATGAACGTGCAGCATCAGGATGCTGTTAAAAAAGTGAAGGTGCTTCTGTCAAAGAAGAAGGAAATGGGAGAAGGATAAAAGAGGTAGTGAGGATGGGTACCTGTGGGGGGTTAAGTCATGCTGTGTTGGCTGCCAGAGACTGGATTATGCTGTGGTATGAGAGGGTCTCAGAGCAGTGTGTGGCATCGGGAGCATCACCTCACTGCTGAGGCTGTCAGGAGAGGGAGGCGGAGCTTGTGATGCACTGTAGAGGTGCAGCAGACCCCAGATGTTTGGTTATATGGGCTAAAACCTCACCTGCAGACCCACAAAGGAGGACAGAGAGACAACAGCAGGAGAGGGAGCCCAAATAATACCCTGACCCAGCAGCTCCCATGAGCCATCAGCCCATCAAAGGCCCAATTTCTCAAGCCCAGAGGAGCACAGGGGCACAGTGGCAGGTGGGAAGCCAAATTAAGGACTCAAAGGGAGGGACACTGCAGTGCAAGGTGTTAGGTGTGACTCCTACCATGCTGCCTTCAGAACAGCAGAAGTCCACTTGCAGTCCAGCAGTATGAGACAACATTTTGATGCACTATTGTCAGAACAATGTTCCACCATAAAGCCAATGAGGAGCAACTTTGGCCAAGACCTTTTTTTATTCTTTTAACACTAAACCATCTCTGATATTTAGTCATGTCTCCTAGGAAAACAGGGCTTACATGGTTGCATTGCATGTCTGCCTTCCATTTTCCCTTTCTCCACTTACTTCTAAAGCTTCTGCCTTACTTGAAGCTTGACAGAGAGACAGAGGTCTCATGACATTATCCCAACCTGTTTTGTTAAAATGCTCAACTGGGCAAGGAACTGTATCGACCTTTCCATGATAGAAAGGCTCAGTGCTCTCTCTCCTTCAGACACCAGAATATCACAAGGCAGAGAAGCAGGAAAGGAAATCTCATTACTTCTGCTCCTCACAAAATTTGATGTTTAATCTTGTCGTGAAGCATGGCTTTAACACTGTTAATATTATGCAGACCATAAACTGGAAACCAAACTGGATAGGAGATTTTATCTTGCCAGTCAGTGACTCACAAAGACTTGGAGGGGGAAGAGAGGATTTCATAATCAGCTGAGCATGAGCTCATGATGTGCTGTTGATGCTGAAAAGACTAATGCAGTCTTTGCAAAGCACATGCAGATGGAAATACTGAGTAGGAGTAGAGAGGTGACATTATCTCTGCACTTGGCACCAGTACGTTGTTACTAAAATAACTTACTGTTCAGAAAAGCCATCCAAAAACTGGAAGGGTTCAGGAAGGATCTGGGAGAATGATCAAACACCTGCAAGAAAAGATACTATGGCGAGAGACCCAGACATCACTTTGTTTATTTTGCCATTTATTTTTTTCTTGTGGGCGATCAGGTTAGTCCATAAAAGAACTACTTTAAATGTCAGATACTGCAATCATGAGGTGACAGTCAATGGAATAAAACTTCATCGTTGGTTTTACCCTTATTATAGTAGGAAGACATATATAAAGTGACTGCTGGTGCTCGTATTTAAATGGTGCCCGCACCGCCTCAGTCTAGTAAATGTGCAGCAGCACCTCTGTCCTGCTCTATCCGTCTGCCTTGGTCACAACCTGGCTCTGCTCTGTCATCATCTACCCTTTTCCTGCCTCTTCCTTGATCCATTTTGACACCCTGCCTGGCATCAGTTGCTATGTCCTCCTCTTCAGTTTCTCTGCCCTCCTTTTTCTTTCATCCCAGAAACTCCCTCCCCTCCAGAAATTCCTCCCTCCTATTGTGAAGATTTCCACTCTCTCACCAAACACTTCTCTTTTCCTTTTAAAGCCCTAAATTTTCCAGATGCTGCGAAATATCCTAAAGTGGCTGAGTTTTGGAGCATCTGACCTTGTATGGGAAAAGAAAGTAGCTGACATCCATTGCCATGGACACCAAACAAAATAGTAACCCTACGGGTTTGGGACACCAACCTCTCTTTTCCAGTTTTGAAAGACACTGAAGCTGAACATTTTTTGCTCAGCTGCTCACTAGTTCTTTGCAGAATGCCTTTAACTCACTAAATAGTTTCTCCCAGACAGCTGGCTGTTTGCTGACAGGTATTGCCATCACAGCACTGTATTTCACTGCATGCTGCAGAGGTGACATGAAGCTATAAATCAGAACTGAGATCTGTTACTAGCAGAATTGTAAGGGTGAAGTATGGTAAAATGAGGATGCTAAGGGGTGAAATCTACTAAGTCCATGTGGATAATGAAATTTGTATTTATACAGGCAGTTTCAGCATTAGTGAAAGAGTCCCAGATCCACACAAAGAAAGAGAAGAAAGAGCAAGCAGTGACTGTTGATGGAGATTAAAGGAAGTCCTGGGAGGCAGATAAAGTTACTCCTTAGCAGAATGGTACCTCCTGATGCTCTGCATGGCTGGAAGGGAGCAGCCACCCATTCGGGATGAAGGCAGCTTTGCTGTGCCATGTTACAGCCTGGTTATACCACTTTCTGTGTATCTGTTTGATATTTCTTGGGGGCATACTCAACATTCGTTGTGCTATGAATATTGTTTCACAATGAATGTTAGACCTCTTGAGATTTAATCATGCTTTTGCCTCAGAAACAGTGCTGTGCAATGTGTTGCTTACTTCTGCCTTACATATTGCAGCCATATGTCTTGAATTGTGTTTTGGTTTTAGGGGATATTCTGTGGATTAGAACACATCAGTAAATATTTTACTGAAGTTTCTTTTAAAGCCTTGTTGATTACAGTACTGAGCAAAAGCTGTGCTAATACCTGCTCTCATTGTGCACTGATTTCCTAGATTATTTCCCTGTGAGATTGAAATTCATCATATACTTTATGGTGGATCAGCAGAGCACTGGACTCACAAACATATCCCAGTGGTAAGTTTTTCATGGTCTCCCACTTTTGAGAGCTGACCTCACAGTGGGTAAGGGAAAGGGAGAGAAGGAATGTCCTTCCAAGACAACGATTGTGTTGGAGTCATTGTTTGAGCACTCAGCATCTGGACGTTCATTGCCATCATAATGATATTGAGGAGCACTAGAAGAGGAGAGGAGAGACTAACAGGCAAATCACTGAAAAACATGCAGTCTAGCAAGGACAGTTTTGTAGTCCGGTTGCCAACATGAATGTGTGGAGAGAATTTGCAACTTGGAGTGAAGGAAAACAGAAGTCCAGAACTCACATTTGTCCAGCTTCCTGGAGTCCAGGAGTGAGAATGACAAAATATACATCACATCTGCCAGCAGAAAATACCAATCACTTTGTAAAACTAATGTGATATTTTTCTGTCTCCTTTGTGATCCTGTGAAAACTGGGGTGTCCTCAGGGGCTTAAGGATGGTTGTCAATAAAGAGATTAGCCCTTAGTGTCCAGCTCTGCCTCTAAAATGCTTGCAAAATATTTGTTTATGGGAGGAATAATTTCTTTCTTGATACTTGGCCACTGGATCTGTGCTGGCATCGCAAGGACAGGTTGCTGGAAGGCTATCAGAATTCTGGTCTCTGTCCTCAATTGCCTTGTAGGCCACATTCAAATCCTTGATCTTTATGCAATGCTATACAGCGTCCAAGCTATAAAACCAGTCTAGCTCTAGCATATCATGACCCTTCACTGGATACCAAGGCTGCCTGTGACTTTTTCTCTCCCTAGCAGTTGAATTAGTCCGGGACACCAGTTTGAATCCAGCTGGAAATGCAACAAGTAGGTATGGCACAGGCATAGCTGGAAAAATTGCAGATGGTTCCACAAAGGCCTGCAGACCCTCAGTAGAAGCTTCACCAATTTAGACTTTGCTTAATTACTGGCATACAAGCAGAGAGGAGCTCAGTCACTGTCAGACTACAGTAGTTATACAAATAGACAGACAACTGATAAGAGTACTGTGTACAACAGCATGGAAGACAGGCATTTAAAAGACTGTTATTGGAGTATAGCTGTCAATTGTTATTTGTCTTCATTTATGCATCAGTCAGTGTGATTTATTATAGAAATGACCACGACATCAATATCATCAGTATTTTGCCAGTACTGTTGTCTCAGGAACCAGCAGTTCCAACACTTTCTCAACTACAGATTTTCAGTATGTATAAAATGTACTATGAACCTTTAGAATTATATGTTGACCAAAAGCGTTACTGCACATCAGTACAAGACCCTCCACCATTGTCCATTCAGATCACGTCAGGACTGGCACCAAAACCATCCAGGGTCTCAGGTACACTGATCAACAGTACATCACCGCCTCCGGAGGAACATTAATTTTCATTTTGGGACTCATGTAACAAGGAAGTTCCCAACAAAAGATTCAAATTTTATGTGTCTAGTTAGAGCACGTAGGTGGTACCCTAAAGCTGTGTGTATGTAGGTGGCTTGTTCAGCTTTCAGCCACCAAGGTGCTGCTATGCAGGTGATCTGTCCAGCATTAACTATGGTGACATGGGAGAAAAGGAATGTGGGCAGTCGAGTCTTCACCATGTCTTATGGGTTCTTCCTAGGTTGGCCACATTGTGCTGGATGTGGACATGCCCTTTTATACCCTGTAGAGCTGAGAGTAATCAATCTCCCCATACAGTCCTACCTAATTTAGTCCCTGTCTTTTCCTTCTCAGTCCGTGTGTCCTAAGATGCTGCATGTAGGTTTGTGCTGGAAGCTTGATAACCTGCTAGCCTTGGCACCATGAACACACACCATTCGTACAGCACTTCCTCTGCCACCTCAAGCCCCATTCCCACTCATTCTCCATTCAGATCAGTGATCGGTGCATTAATGTTTCTATTCTCTGTAAATAAGATCCTTCTAGAGCATAACTGGCCAACAGCTGCCTGTATCCTGGCTGCTTGTAGTCACTGTAGATGCTATGGAGTGCTAATTAACAAACTTTTGTAATCCTTAATGAAATCAAGTCAGCCAGCTTTTAGCATAGATGTGTTTGTTGCTTTTCTTAGTGTCCCTACCTTTTTGTTCAGTAATAGTCAGATCTTCTTGTGAGGAAATTTGCAAAGAACTCTAATGAGGACCCAGCCAAGGTTGGTTAGGGACCTCGAATAAACTCTGTCTTGACTGATTGATTTGAGTATTAGCCTGTTCTTTTTGTTTTCTTTCTCTGATAAAATAGTTTAAAAAGAAGCAGTATTTTTGGATGCAAGGCGAGGGAGTTGCAGATTCTAATGGAAGCACTTCTATTCCCCATGTATGCTTTGCTACTGCTCTTACATCTTCATGTGAAATTGTATAAAATTCCTCTCAAGCATATTCCCGTGTCTATGTCAAGTTATATACCAACCAAATTTCCTTCTGATACCATATAATCAGAGCAAGGAGATGTAACACAGACTGGTCATGGCTTTGCACAGAGCAGTATCATTGCGCATTCTGGGTCTGCTTGATCTGGATCCTTTCTAAACACTTTTTGTCTGTCTAGATTGTGTGTGTAGTGTAATGCAGAGGTAGGTGACATAGCATTGTTGCAGGTAAGCTGTTGTGGACATCCAAGCAGTGTGGATGCGTCAGCAAGCTCAGAGCTAATTCTAAGTTTTACAAGTCTATGCATTGGACTCCACCATGCAAAACAGAAATGGCCTTTGTTGTCTGTATTGCAGGAGTAATTAATCTAAATAATGAATTTTGGGGGGAAAAAATCAAGCCTGAAACTAAGAAAGTATCTGATAGAGTGGAGTGGGATTTCCATCTGATAACATAAAACATGAATTTGTTCCTCTTTAAAAGCAAATTAATCTTTGTTCATACAGCTGACCTGATAAGGTTATTAAAATCATATATGGTGTGTCAGTTCTGTAAACTGCAGTGCTAACGTTATGCAGGGTCAGCCTTCTCTTCAAATTGAAATAAAATGCCTGGATTTGTGAGATATTTTTTTTAATTACCAGCGTACCTCAAACATTGCTAAGTGGTTCTGCTGCATAAAGGAATGCACATAGCTTAAAATGTTATCATTCACAAAGATGAATTAAAATGAGTTTTAGTTTTCCCTGCAGCAAGACTGCAGGCAGGGAGAGTTTCATAGACCTTCAGTTTGACCCCGTGTGTCTGCTCTGATGTTCTCATGCCCAGCCTTTCCCCTGCTAGTTTTTTGAATGTTTCAATTAATTTTCAGATATCACAGAATATTTTTTACTTGTTGAGTACTATGTAAACAGCATTAGCAAAGAGCTGTGCTATGGACAAATGGCCTGATTTGATGGTCACTGAAGCTGGTGGAAAAGCTAAAGGCTGTGAGCTGTCCAGGAGATTCAAAGAGAATTAGTGAAGTGTCAGATTGCTCTCAACTGCATTTAATCAATAAGCACTCTACTCGCTCCAGCACGGCCACTCAATTCACTCTACCAGGCAAAATACCCTTTCTGAAAATTGCATGTTTAGCATAGTAGTGCACTGCAGTGAGTTGCAGTGGGTTGGTGAGATCTCAGACTTATGGAGTAATAGTGCTAAAAGCTCATCTGTACACCCACAAAGGAGCACAGAGAGGCAAGAGCAGGAGGGAAACCCAAATAATACCCTACTGCAGCTGCTCCCAGGCCCATCCCAGGAGCTGTCAGCCCATCAAAGGCTTTTCTGCATGAGGCCAGAGGAGCACAGGGACACAATGACAGGTGGGGACCCAAATCAAGGACTCAGGGGAAGGGACAACCTGTCTGGGCCTGTCCCAGGGCTGTCCCAGAGGAACCTCAATCCTTGTGTTCAGGCATGAAACCCACCCAGATGAGTGAAGACCAGAGCACCTTTGGGACTGAGGGGAGTTGCTGCCTGGGAGCATGGGACGTGTTATGGCCAGGGGTGTCTCTACGGACAATGCCATAGGGAGTGGGCTGCTGAGGACCAGGGGGATCCTGACCAGCTGTACCTGTGTGTGTGGTGGTCTGTACCAACAACTGCAGTGAGGCTGTGGCCCTGAGGGCTCAAATGTCCAGGTGCCAGCAACTGGGGAGACTGGGATCTGGGGCAGCTACTGGGCAGATGGAGTTTCTGAGCCCAGCTGCTGCAGGGATCCAGCTTGTGCAGCTGTGTATATCTGTGGACTCTCACTAGTGGACCCCCATTCTGTTCAGCCAGAGAGGTGAGAAGGATGAGGCCATCAGTGCTGTCTGGGTGAGTGCTCTCTCTGTCTGTCTTTGTCATCTGTGTGGCCAGCTGTGTATGTATGTATATATATGGTGTATACATGTGTTCTGTGTGCATGTGCCTACTACATATACATGCTCAGGCTTGAAGCTGGTAGAACGTCAGGCAGGGAGGTCCCACCAGTCTTGCCTTTCTTGGGCTGCCAGAACCAGCACAATATGTTTTCCACTGGCAATATGCTTTCTTCTTTATTAGCAGTGTCAAGAGTAAGCCTGGGAGAAGAGTGGAGAGATATGCAGTATTCCGAACTGTAATTTCATTTCCTTCCTTTTGTGGGTTGAACTTGTAATGTATGCAACAAGCATAAAACTACTGTACAGCAAGCCTGTTGGTATATTCATTTTCTCAAATTTGAAATCTGACAGTTAGGGTGGGGCTTGAGGTGGGTTGGGCAGTTTGAGAGCAACAGCAACAACAACAAAAAAAAGCTGTATATAAACCTCTGTGTGTGTATATATATAAATTATAGGCTAACATCTACCAATAAAATATTCACTAATGCACAAAGTTTATGCATCAAAAAATTGTGGAACAGTGAGTTTCAGATACGAATGGTAGTGATTAAAAAAGAAAACATCTCTAAGTCTAAGTATGATATAGACACAATATATTTTAACTATATAGACAAACACGAAATGCCAATTTTCCTACAAAAAAGCAGCCCAAGCTCAGAATTAACTGCTTCCTGTTGAGTCAAATATAAAAAGAAATCAGAAATACACCCGAGAAGTAAATTTATGTATGTATAGAAATTCTTCAGTAGATGACCTAGTTTTAAAGACCATTGGGAATTTATGTCCATTGCCTGTAGAGAGACAGGGAGACAGGGAAATCCTACTGTAGTGAAGCCCATGCATCCATGGAAATAGTGTTGGACTAAATTTCTTCATTGTCACAATTCCACTAAAATAAGAAAAGTGATGTGAAGAAAAACATGTCCCTGTGTTTTCAAGTTTGAGCAAAAGGACCTTAAAATACTCATTCTAGTTTAGCTCCCAAACAGATGGTCTTTTGTGGCATCCTAACTGCCTAATTCCTATTTTTGTTTCCTTTTCTATGAGGTGAGAATTTTACATTCCTTTGTTATCAGTGGAAGTATTTTTCCTTCTCCAGGGGAAGAAACCCTATCATTAAATCAAATAAATCATATTTTTCTAGATTTATGCTTTCTTTTTGTCACTGGTACGTACAAACATCAGGAGAGATACCTACTAGCATATTTTATCTATTTGTCTGGAGATGAAGTTTTGCTTCCTAAGGCTGTGTAATTCTTCAGTGTCAAGCAGCTGATTTATATTACTTTTGTGTATAAGAGTTCTATAGACAAATGATTTTGATTACTAGGACATCTTATTCAGGGTCCATTTCCCTTATGTTAATTTGACTTTATTTTCGTATGCTTTAAGGTATGATGAATTGATACCTTACATAGTATGAAACATATAGAGTGGAACAATTAATATGTTTACAAATGGCTTTATTCCTTTCTCCTTTCAAATAAATGTACCTTAACATTGCATGGTATGTATTCACAATAATGTTTTTGACCGTGAAACTTAAACAACTCTGAACTCTCACCAAATGCACATAATAGTGCTTTTGCAAAATGTCTTGTTACCATACACAGGTTTTTTTGGTAGCTGGATCATTTTCCTACATCAAAGCCCATCAGGCTCACAAGTATTTCAACAAACGGAGTGATTTGGGTATACCACTTCAAGGTTTTCTGGGTGAGGTAGAAAAGTAAAGCTGAAACAAAAATCCGTGTCACTTTTCTTTATGAGAAAAAGTTCTGTCTTTGTTCTCCATATCATCGTTGGAGCGAAATGTTATTTATAGTGTATCTTGTCTTTCACAGTAGCCTGCAAGAGCATTCACTGGGCTAATCTTAATCTTCAGTTTGCTCTTCAAAATGAATGCTTCTGATGTGAGGCTACTTTACAGGAAGCATGACCTCATTCTGCCTCTGTGCCGCTGATTGCACGGGCTGTTTTCAAAAGGAAACAGGGGACTTCATAGAACTGCCGTTCTGAAGACTCAGGGCTAATTTCTTCCAGGAAGCTGCAGGAAGAGCACCCTCCACTTAACATCTCAGAGGCTCTCATGTTGGTGGTGTGAAACTTTTTTGGATACATGTGTTAAGAGTGAAATGGATTTTCAAGGTTTGGAAGATTTTACCCATATTTATCTCTTAATGTATTTGTCAGCTGAGGAATAACTAAGCTTTGGATTAATTTCTATACCGCTCTTCAGGAAGTTTTGTATTTTTGTGAATGTTGTTATCATAACCCGCAAGGAGGAAGGACTAGACTGCTCTTCAAAAATGACTGATATGTGTGAACAAGTAAAACTATGTTTGTAGATACTTGTTTGGTAGATACATTAGAATAAAACTGATTGCCTGGGCTTCAGCTAATTTAATAGTTAGCACTGTATTTTGGTATAGACTAATGTAAGTATTTAGAACTTAAACATAGACAGGGGAATGCTGGCTACCAATTGAGGGCATCATTAGCACAGAGATTTATTTGATTTTTGGAGGGAAAGGTAATTAAAACTGACAGTTTTGGACAATGACTTTTTGTTTATATTATGACATAGGCTTTTGGTTGTTTTGAAATTCAAGGGGAGTTGTTACCTTAAACTTTTATTTGAATTCTTGACATAAAATATTGCTGCGTTCACCTCAGATTCACTTTTAGTGAGATTTCTTACAGCTGTTGGCCTTTTCTCCTGTTATAGTTTAAAGGTTCTGTACTGATGCTCATTTTGTGGATTAGAGATATAATATTACTGCTTCATCATACAGTGGTGGTTGAGTGGCTTTGTGTTGGCTTGCTTATATTGTTACCATAGCTTCTCATGCTATTAATCGCCCAGAAATGGGACTGAATATTAAATGAAAGCAAAATACTGTGCAGCATTATCTACAGCATGATGTTTCCGTGCTTTCTCCAGCATTGATTGAATTATGATTTTCAGGAACCCTCTTCATTAACACATGAGAAAAAAAAAAAAATTCATGATCATGGATAGCAAAAGAATCTATTGGATTGCCTGTTCCATGACTGATTAAAAAAGCTTGGTATTATTATTACTTAAAATAGTTTGAAAGCAAATTACAACTGCTTATTAACTGTTCTTCAGCAGAGGGAAAGTCATCGCCTCCCCAGTAATATATTTGCGTATGTATATCTCTCACTTTCTTTTATAAATATATGTATTTACTTTATTTTACCTTAGATTTTACTTCTGTGGAGGGTGGCAGATAAACAAGCATCCTGCAGAGACATACTTGCAAGTTTAGGAGACAATTCAAATTAGGAATGGAAGGACTGTGGTTTGTACTGCCACTTTGATCAGTATGTGTCAACAGTTTCTAATGAAAGCACTACCCATATGTAAGATACTATTCTTAAAAGTTACTCTTTTTTAGGAGTTGTTACTTTATATTATTGTAACTGAAAAAAATCACATGCGATACAACTGTGTTGTGGGTTTTAGTTGCTGGAAAGTTTCACTCTCGGATTATTAAAGAGTTGTAGTAGGTATAACTGATGGTGAGGTATTTCTATATCCCTTTTCAAACAAATCTGCCCTAGAATCAATCATTTTTGCCTAAGCGAGAATATAACTAATTATGTGATATATATTGAAGATACTATCTTAAACATCCTAATTTTCAAACAAGACAAAATAAAACATACTTCTGTTTCTTTGTAAACACTGTTACACACAATCTATATTACCTGTTATCCCAGGATGTATGAAACAGTCCTTTTCAAGATGTATGGAATATCACATGTTGCATTGACACCAGGAGCAAGTAAATTTGTGCACATTTGTCAGAGCTTTCAATAAAAACCTCTGTAGTGGAAGGAATCTTGTCTGACTGATAAGATTTGGGATTTGGCTGATTTTAGTTTATATCCAGATCTACAAACCACCTGTCGAGTTCTGCCTGTATTTTCTTGTAGAGTTTGGATGAATTTCTTGGTTTTCAGTATGTTTTTGCACAGTTAAACATAATGATTTTACTTAAAATAAAAGAAATCATTTCAGGACCTAATTGTATATGAAAAAAATAGGTCTGCAACATGTCATTTTGTAAAACTGGCTGTGTGGCATTCTGGCTGATACTACTGGATCTCTTTGTACCTCCACCAAGTTTCTTCCAGTTGTCTCTTCCTCACGTTGTCTTTGCAAGGGTTAGAACATAATTTTCTCATGGTAAAGTGAAATGTTTTGGGGTTTTTTTTCCAAAGTGTAGGAGAAACAGCATGTATGGGAGTAGGGTAATAGGACTGAGTCATAAAAAATACTCTGGAAGGTTTTACTTCCCTTCTTGGTGACCCTGCCTGGTCCCAAGGCTCAGTCAGCCTTCACTCCTAGGCTGTGACTGACAGTTGAGCTCCATATAAAAATAAAAAAGATTACCAAAGTGTAAACACTGACCTTCATATCTTTTCTTTGCTTCAGCTTGTAATTGAACATCTAAAAAAAAAAAAAAAGTTTCTCTTAGACCTATCTCCTCTTGTAGGTGAATGGTGGGCTTTTACTAATAGTGTAAGCATGAAGCTCTAAAGACACAACAGAGGCAAAGTATTACAGGGAAAGATCATATCTTTTATCTTTGCATGTAATTGCAGACATAAATTCTTCCTATGGATAGCCATTGCTCATATTTCTTAAGATTGATTCTGTCAGATGCTGAACATCTGGTAGCACTTTGCAGACTTGATCCATGGTAATCCAGACAAATCCTATTTCCTTAGTGTCCTGCCACAATATTATTGTCAAATCTTTGTCATTGTTGCTATCTCTATGCCTGCTGTGCTATATCTGCAATTTTCATTTAAAAAATATATTGTAATGGGGGCCCTTCCATTCTACTCTGTATCTATTGCCAGTTCATGTACTAATTTTAGCATGAAGTAGATTTCTGGGAAAACAGTGTTAAAATTACTGCAGCTATTGCATTTATGTCCATAATTATTTTTCTCAAGGTTGTAAGCTGTATTGTGTACAAGTGTCTAATTATGATTGGATCTGATTCTGTGTTCTGGTTGAGATGACTTTCCTATAAACACTACATCTTTCCCACATTCTTTCATCAGTTTTATCTCCTTTAATCTCTCCCTTAATGTCCTTTACTTTTTTAGCTTCTTTTATGTTCTTTTTGATATGCACAGGTTCCTGTCAGTGAAGACCTGCCAACTGTTTGAGCTGTCACTGGATATAACGACTCCTTCTTATTTGGCCTTTGCCTGTGCAGGTTCAACAGTGTTTAATGGAGAACATAGGCGCAGCCTCTCACAACATATTTTTCCAAGGTATTGAGGAAAATTATACTTGTTTAATTTTATTTTTATTTCATTGAAGATGTTGTAAAATCCCTTTGGGGCCACTTAGAATTGTAGTGCTGATATTAATTTAATTACCGCTTTAAATGGAAGTCCAGAAGTACTGCTGTGGAGATTGAAAGCACTAGCTTGGCAATTACAAGGTTTTGGAGTACCTCTGTTCCACCTGCTTTTCCCTCTACTGAAACTATGGTCTCCCTGTGTGACGTGCCATATGGGATAGTTAAACTGCTACTGAAACCCATGTCAGCCACTGAATCAATCCAGTCTATTCCTTCCATGGATGTCACTGCATGGCCACTTGGAACTCAAAGCTGTTGAGGAGAAAGGAGTATCCATAAACCCATTTTTACTTGAGTTACATTAAATGTCTACAACATTTAGATCCTTTCACCTCTGTTGTTACAGTACTCTGAGGTACTCCTATTTTAAATACCACATAGTATGTTTTTCTGTGCAGTATTTCATCTCAAAGTTAATTATATTTCAGTGCTGGATGAAGTTATCACCATGTGTAGAATTTATCCCATATTGTTCTAGCTGCATGGTATTCTAGGATTTGTGAGAACTGAAAGTCATGTATCCTCAAATCTTCATTAAATATGGCTAGGTTATAAAAAGCAAACAGATCCTGCCTGGTTCAGAGGCACTCAGGCTTGTGCCATGCAGAGTAACTCAGAGAGGCAAAATACTGGAATACTCTGACAGCTCCAGGTAGGTGTAGATCTAGAAGGACTCCTTGGCCAAGTGCACTGCCACAGAAATACACCTTACACTTCTCAATTCAAGCTGGCTCCATGCATTCATGACATGCACCACCTGGCATGAAGCCCTCCTGTATTCTGAATCTCTGGAAAGTGTGATGCAGGCACACTCTAGCCGGCTGAAACCCCCTAGGTCCAGAAGTAATATCGTTATATCCACATATTTTAAATCTATGTCATTACCAGCCCCCATCAGTCAGTACTGTAAATTTTTTATGATCAAATCATGGGTTTGCTCTGTCTAGACATTCACTAAATTGGAGGGTTTCATTTCTCCCTTTCAGTTATGCTCGTGCCTTTTTGGACAATGACCCTGCCTATGAATATTGTTCCACAAATCCTCTGGCAGGCTCCCTTTCCACGTGTCGCCGCAGCCCTCGACTACTTTCTAATGGTTATTACATTTTGACGGAAGACAGTTTTCTGTCTGATGAGGAGGGCAACATAACACTGACACCATCCCAGACAAGTGTTACATATAAAGAGAATTTAGTCCGGTAAGTGAACTATATGCAGATTTTACTCAGTGTTGGCAATTGTCTCCAGATCTCTGGATTTATCTAGAGGTATCTGTGTGGCTGTCTACATTTTGCTTAGCATAAGATCAGCATTGCTTCTTAATGGGAGCATCTCAACTGATTTAGTTTGGAGAGTGCAGTGACTGAAATAACTTGATTTTCAGTCATGTCTAATCTTACTACCCAAAGACTCTTCAGCACACAGTTGTTGCTGTAATTGGAGTTGTGTACAATAAAGAAAAAGGAGAGCTACAGCTCATTTTGCCAGTGGGGTGTTACCATGATAAGGAATAAGAAAAAAGTAAGAAAAAGGTCTCATCCTGGAATTCTTACTCAGGGAAAGATCTTTTGATTTCAGAAAAACATCAGTTTAGGAAGGTATATAAAATGTAGTTCCAGAAAGTTTAAGTACAGTGGATTCAGGCTGCACCAAATGGGATATGATAGGGTGAAACTCGTGGGTAGTATGAGGCTACTCACAGTAGCAGTAGAGCCCAATAACTATAGTACATCCAGTATCACAATGGCGTGATATATTGCCGTGCTGTTAATGACATTATTGCAGGGTACAGCAGTCATTCTTGGTAACATACCCAGGGTCAAGAACAAAGCTAGGAACAGCACCCAGAACCTGGTTCTTTCATGTCAATCCTGCAAGCTTTAGAGCTCTGCCCCCCCTCAACAAGAGTAATTAACTCTATTCCTTGACAATGTGTCTTTTCTTTCTAGTGTATTCAGGCGAAGGAAAAAAATCCATCGCTCTCTTGCCAGTTTGTTCAATCTCAGTGCCTCCAGTTCATGGCTCAGCAGCACCGTCCTCAGCAATACGGATTCCTCCCATGTAGATGATCCTTGGCTTGACAGATTCCATAAACTAGAAGCCAGTCAGAATGATACTGGTAAGCCCTGACCAGGTGCCAAGTAATCGAGCTACAACATTACAGTCTATATTTAGTGGGGCTTGGGTATCTCTTTCTATAGGTTTTGCAGGGGCTGTCTGCCAAGATGTGCAGGTAAAGATTGGGTGAATGACAGAATTGTAAGTGGTGAATTGAGCTCCGGCCTTTAAAACAGAGTATGAGTCCACAAAGACCTTTGTGCCGAAAAGGAATTTTTAGACTGAATTTGGATCCAAAGTCATCACCAGTGATGTTTATGCTGGTGTCATTAACATCTGGCACTGTCTGCTTTCACTTGGCTGGTTGAGTAACTTCATTGTGTTATGCTCTATGCAGTTTTGTCTTTACTCTGCATATTTTCTCCTGCATATGTACATTTAACCTGCCAATTCCATACCCTTAACAATTTGGAAACATCCCTGTGATTAATCAATTAATTAATCCACCCCCACCCCCAATTCATTAACAAAAAGGCTCAAAGCTCTTCTTTTGTGTAATCTCAGTTATGCATGTGCTTTTTGTAGGCGATTCAGACTTTTCTTCTGAGTGTAATAGCCGTGCGCCACAGAGGCAAACTCCCACATCTAATGGAGCCTCTCTCACCAAAGATGGTGAGTTTCTTCAGCCCGAGAAACCATTTTGTGCTTTAGAATCCTGCTCTCCATTTATGATTAATGCAAATGAAGAGACTTCGAGCAATGCACGTATGTTACATTCTTATATGTCTTTTTACAGTGAACTGAAAATGCATTAAAAATATTGATATGGCCCCCTTGCAGAATTGAACTTATTTCCTGAAACATACATTTTACATGACTGATTCAAAATAACAGAATCTTAAAATTGGTGTTTACTTGTTCATTCCTTGCTGCTCACATCTTTGCCTCTCCTATTTTCAGTGATAAATGGAAAAAGAAAAAAGTGGAATGAAGAGGAAAATGGAGGAAAGGGCATGGGAACAAAAACTGAAATAGGCAATTATTCAGAAAGGCTTGTTTTCTGAGAGCATGGAGGGCATAGTCTCTCTGTGGTGGGGGGTGGGAAGGCTCCTGAGAGACACTCAGAGCATGAAAATTAGGTTTCTGCTTTGAATCACTCTAAGCAAACTCCCTTAAAAAGAAACTGAAGAGGCTGGCCTCACAGGCTGAAGGCAGCTTTGCAAACACCTCCTGTCATATATTTACTTTCCTGAAAACTCATTAAAATAATCCTCCTGATTTGTCTTTTAGATTCCAGGACAGTGCGAAATGTCCTTTCTCAGATGACTGCACTGATCATGTGTTTAATAATTTCAATGTGTACAAGGTAATTGTCAGTTCTTTGATTTGTTGTTTCTGATATTAATGCTTACTCTGTTTCAACTGGTGAATATAACATAAATTAAGGGTCACATTTTCAAAGTTAGATGTATCTTACTGTGAAAATATATTTTCACATAACAGTCAATGCAGGCAAATATCTGAGCTATACAGATATGCACAAAAATAAGAAATATTTATACAGATGTGAAAACCACTTTGTCAAGTGTGCTTGGACAGGGAGTCTGAAAGGCTGAGAAGAACCAGAATGGATCTATCTCTTTCTGAGTGACCAACATAGGTGATTCTTTCAGTCTGGGAATGCTGAGGTTTTTCTTTCTAGGAGGTTATCCTCAATGGCTTAAGTAATTTAAAGTTTCAAACTGTAATTGACCCACCAGAGTTCAGAGGGTTCATCTGCAAGAACCTTCTCTCCTCCCACCCAGGCTTCACCTCTATTAACCCAATATGCATCCCTTGTTTTTTTCTAACCTTTATGGGTATTATTATGTTCTCAGGTATTTTCTGGGAGCATTGCCTGCCACCTTGTTGCTGATAATTTTAGTTTGTAAGTACAGATTTTCTGTATATTCAACACACAATATTTTACTATGAATCACATCTGAGGACCAAAATCCATCATTGGATGTATATCCACAGCTTTTATTGATGCTTATAAGAGCAGTATGTTGGCATATGGGGACAGAATGTAACCTTCAATCAGTTACAGGATTTTGCATTTGAATTTCACCTTTCTTTTGTCCCAAGATGCTGCTGTGTCATCTTTCTTTGGACTTGACACATTTTCGAAAACAACTAACTTTTGGTAAGTGGCTTCAGTGTCATGTGATGAATAGAAGAATTCAGAAATTTTACATTAAGAAGAGAAAGGAGACAGTCCTTCTGTTGTTTTCATGTCAAAAGATAGAAGGCATTATCTGAAGTTACTGATGGAGGATTTGGCTTTTCCTGTTACTGATTTGTATTTGTTGTGGTTTAACCTCGGCCAGCAACCAAACACCATGCAGCCACTCGCTCACTTCCCCTTACCTAGAGGGATGGGGAGGAGAATTGGAAAGGGATGTAAAACTTGAGGCTTGAGATAAGAACAATTTAATATGTAAAGCAAAAGCTGCACATGCAAGCAAAGCAAATCAAGGAATTAATTCACCACTTCCCATGGGCAGGCTCCATCACACCTAACAGTTACTTGGAAAGACAAACGCCATCACTCCAAACATCCCCCCCTTCCTCCTTCTTCCCCCAGTTTATATACTCAGCATGATGTCATATGGTATGGAATACCTCTTTGGCTGGTTCGGGTCAGCTGTCCTGGCTGTGTTCCCTCCCAATTTCTTGTTCCCCTCCAGCCCTCTCACTGGCAGGGCCCAAGAAACAGAAAAGTACTTGACTTAGTACAAACATAACCCAGCAACAACTAAAAACATCCGTGTTCTGTCAGCATTGTTCTCCCATCAGGGCCAAAATACAGCAGTACACTAGCTACGAAGAAGAAAACTAACTCTATCCCAGCTGAAACCAGGACAGTATTCATAGAAACCTTCTGTTTATTTTGAAAAACTGCCTTTTCATAATGTGCAATATACGTTGTAACACCAATTCATTTGCAGAAAAGGAAGATAAACCTAAGCTGCCATAATGTGAAGATGCAGAGACGAACCAAGTATAGTAAATTCTTATGAATCCTGAGGTTTGCTTTCGAGCCTTGCACTGAAGTGTACTTACAGGCCAACAAACCGAGCCCTTTTTTTTTTTTTTTTTTTCTGGAAAAAATCAAAACAGCTAACTGGTGCTAGGCCCATCAACACCTTTCAGGGACTACAGAATTGATATGCCTTGGCCCTTCTAACCCAATACACCATTAGGTGCAGGACAGAGCTTGCCTTTGGCTTGTACTTTAGTCTGGTAAATGTCTTAGAAGTATTAAATCAGTCTGATCCATTGAATAAAGGTGCTGATGTTGCTGTTTCAGACTGCTTTATTTCAAGCTTTGCACAGAGCTGTAGCTTCTAAATCCTGGAGAAAAAGACTTCCATGTTCAGTTCTGAATTATGTTTAGAGCAAGTTCACATGTAGGTCTCCATGCTGTAAGCGTGTGTGCTTGTGCTGGATTTATGAATTATCATTCTTTCACTTTCTATGTATCAGAAAATTCGTCGGAGTGTGTAAAATCTAAAATGCTGCTAAGGCTAAAAACATTTGGGCTTATCTGAATTTTTATGTGGTGAAAGTGAAGCTCAAAAGGGACATTGTTTCTGAAACTGTGTCAGGGTGCAGGAGTTCAGTGTGTCCCAAGGACAAGTCAATCTGTCAGACCTCTTAACCTTTGAGTTGAGTATATTGGAAGTTAGAGACAAGATGGCACAGCCTGGAGAGCCATATTGCAGTGATAGTCCCATGTTTTGAGCACCCAAGGGTCTTGGCCCAATACTTCAGATACTCAAGGATGGTATATTACACTTTATTACTATGTCTTGCCCAATAAATTCAAGTCCACCAGGTTAGGACTAGTGTGTTGCAGACGCATGCTCCAAAGTACTGCTTTCTGGCTTCCGGAATAGTTTAGCCCTGAGTCATAAACAAAGGTGTTCTTCACAAGAGGAAAACAAATATGCTCTGAGAGCTTTTCAGTCACTAGTGTACAAAGAATACTTCTTTTACGCTCATCACAAGTGAGAAGTTACCTGCTCAGACAAGTGGTCCTACACCTTAACTGAATTTGGCAAACCAGGACCTACATATATACTGATTATAATAAACTGTGGTTTAAATCAGGACAAACAGGTACAAGACTTTGGAGTGAAATTCAGCTGTGAAGAACAGAGGGGTGGAGGGAAGGTGTTTCTTATTGTCCTACTCTGTTTAACTGGCAATAAATTAAATTAATTTCCCCAAGTTGTGTCTGTTTTGCCCATGGCAGTAACTGGTGTGTGATCTCCCTGTCCTTATCTCAGTCCATGAGCTTTTGTTTGTATTTTCTCCTTCTGTCCTGTTGAGGAGAGGAAGTGAGAGAGCGGCTGGGTGAGCACTTGGCAGCTAGCCAGGGTCAACACACCACACCTTAGTATACTGCAATTTGAATAATTGTGAATTTTGTGTTTCCTTCTACAGAACTATCATATAGGATCTCTGCAAAAGGGATGACAAAACCCTTGGTATTGAGCATAACAAAATAACAGATATTTCTGTGCAATACGATGTAGATACAGCATTTGAAATACTGGACACGGAAAGAACAAGATTTTTTTCTTCTTCAAATTTATTATCTTGATTACAAGCTATGCTCTCAAGTAAAAAGTTAATAGTACTGGCAAAAGGTACAGCTATAAAGGTCGTTGTTTGAAGGGGCCTACATTTTAATATGAAATAAATGGGTAGGTAGTGTAAGGCCTTGCCAGTGGCCCTCCTTCATTCTCTGGCTCTGTGGAGTGGCCTTGGGCCACACAGTGGTGCCATTCAACCAGCTGTGTAAACATCCCTGTCCTCAGCATGGATTTGTTACTGATCCAGTCAGGCAGACCTGGACAAATACTATGGAGTTAAACTAAAGTGCATAAACTACTTCTGCTCCTTTGTGTCTCATTAGCTGCACAAAACTTACAAGTTTTAACTCAATGACACCTGCTTTATCCTATGCTCTAAATCACAATACAATTAGAAATTTGCAGTGTGGCTGTGGGGAGTTTCATGTATTACATCAGAGGTAAATGACTTAATAAATTAATTTTATAATTTAAAAAAAATCTTATGGCCTTATTTAAACTTATATGTGAATTTCCTGCTACTAGAAGGTGACCTTTAGGTTTGATTAGGCCTTTATGTTAATGAAGATCTGTGTTAGCAAAGAGGTATGAAAAACATACTGACTTTCCTGATGGTTCCACTTTGAATGGTGACAGTTGTGCTAGTTCGTGTTCTGTAACTCAAGTTCTGGAGTCATCAATCAGGGCTGTTAGGAAGGCTGTGATCAAGGCATGACACAGCAATGAACAGGATATATGAACATACAAAGAAGAAAATAAGAATTTAAGTATGAAAAAAGCACAACTTCATTATCTTGTGATCAAATGTAAACTATATCGGACTGCTTCTCCACTGCTGAATTGGACTGAATTCAAACTGGTGGTAAGCAGGTCAGGATTAGAAGAAGGACTCCATAAAGCTCATTAGTGGTGTCCTGAAACATGTAGTCCCATCTAGTTTCTTCGAGGTTTAGAGTGCCATAACTTTGCCAGTTGGGAACCTGTTTAGTCAAGCATGTGAAGCAATGCTACATCATTATGTTAACTGCAAAACAGAAAATGTCAGACGTGAGAACTTCTGTAGCTGTTTGAGCAGCTGCCTGAGGCCTCCAGCCATAAGTCTTACTCATTATCTTTGTTAGAAGGTAACTTCACCAAGGGTGAAGTTATAGTGTGGTAATGGCAGGAGAGAGTCCACAAAAACCTGCAGAAGGGCAAAATATCCATGTCCAGAGCATGACAAATTTTAGCCTGCTGTTTGACCTGATCTGTGAGTTAAATATAGTGGCAAGAGATATTTTGAGGGAGTGACCGGCTGGGGGAACCTCCCAGGCAAAAGGTGGAGGACAGGAGCATTCCCTGTAATTGAAAGGCCCTGGGGGTGCTGGTCAACAGGTCAACAGCTGAACACTAGCCAGCAGTGTGCCCAGGTGGCCAAGAAGGCCAGCAGCATCCTGGCTTGTATCAGAAACAGTGTGGCCAGCAGGACTAGGGCAGTGATTGTCCCCCTGTGCTCAGCACTGGTGAGGCTGCACCTCGAATGTTGTGTTCAGTTTTGTGCCCCTCACTGCAAGAAAGACATTGAGGTGCTGGAGCGTGTCCAGAGAAGGGCAATGGAGCTGGGGAAGGGTCTGGAGCACAAGTCTTATGAGGAGCTGCTGAGGGAACTGGGGTGGTTTAGTCTGGAGAGAGAGGTTCAGGGGGGACCTTATTGCTCTCTATAGCTCCCTGACAGGAGGCTGTAGGCAGGTGAGGGTCGGTCTCTTCTCCCAGGTAACTAGTGATAGGACAAGAGGAAATGGCCTCGAGTTGCACCAGGGGAGGTTTAGATTGGATATTAGGAAAAATTTCTTCACCAAAAGGGTTATCAAGCATTGGAACAGGCTGCCCAGGGAAGTGGTTGAGTCACCA
>JAVJGI010000040.1:30994-49595 GCA_035590275.1 Ibycter americanus | reverse complement strand
GCAGCGGCTGCGGCCTCCGCCCCGCCCCGTTGCCACGGCAGCGCGGCGGCGTCCTGTAATGGCGGCGGCGGCGGCGGGAAGCTGAGGGGTGGTCATGGTGCGGAGTGAGTGTCGCCGCGAGCCGCTTGCCTCCCCTCCCCAGGGTCCCTTCCCTCCTCTCCAGGACGCGCCCCACTCCCTGGACACCGTGTTCCCTCTTCCCACGCTTGTGCCCTTTCCCTGCCATCCCCATACTCCCCTGGCAGCTCCTCTCCCTTCTTGCCTCCATTCCTCTCCTCACCTTGCTCGGTTATCTGGTTGCCCTTCTCCCTGGTAGTAGCAACCCATTTTATCTCACCAAGCACAGCACAGGGGAGCGCTTGCCTCCTGAAACAGCCCCCGAGAGGCCCAGCCAGGGGCTGGCCCTGGTGGGGACCCCTCCATGTGTGGGGCAGTGCCCTGCAAGGGAAGTGTGTGACAGGATGGCTTGCGTCTGGGCCTAGAGCTGTCCTTGCTGTCCTTTCCCTGCAGTTATAAATGTTCAACACCAGGTGATAATGTTGGGGTTTTTTTAAGTAGAAGTAGCCAATGCAGACACTTTATCAGAGATGTCAAAAAACCCTGAACGAGAGTAAAATACATTGTACTATTACTTATGAATACATAATCTTTTAGAGGTAAAGCAGTATGACCAAAAACACTGGGTGCTCAAACATATCACTCAGGAAAAAAAGCTCCTGAGGAATTCCCTTCCTCTCTGATTTTCCTTGTAATCTATTTTGATTGTATACCATTACTGGACTGCCAGTCCCTTGCTGGGCTAAAGTAGTGCTTTGGAAAGGAACTCTTTGTCTCTGCATGAAGCTGGCAGATGCCCGCTTTGAGCTGGTACTGCCTGAAGGAGAATGGCTTCATGTCCTCAATAGTGTGGCATGAATTTGAGCCTTGAAATAATGGTTGCATACTTCACTTTTCTGAAATACAGGTTCCCCCCACTGTTTCTTGATATACCTGCAGCTGTCCACCTGCTTATTCTTTCAATTTCTTTAATGCTTTCTGTCATATCTGCTCTATTTTGAATAAAACATGTAATTTTTGGAAACCCAGCTGTTAGTTCTTCAAGATCTGTTATCTCCAGTTGATTGATGCCACCCCTTATTTCCTCCTGTGTTCATGGGAACAAAGGAGTAGCTGTGATCTCTCAGGTCACTGGTCTCTTCTGTTACTGCGCACAACATCAGATAATCTGGTTAATGAACTTCTCAGTGAGAAGTGATGTTACAATGTGTTTCATCAATGTCCTGGAAAAACTTCTATTTAAAATTTGTTTTCTCTTGCAAGTTTCCCTCCCTCATTCCTCTTCAATGAACTAGATAACATACCAAATGTCAAATACTCATTCCGTTCCCTACAGCAGGTCTCCAAAATAGGTCTCTCAAGCTCTGCTGTAGCTTCTATAGTGAATGATTGTCTCTGCTTTGCAAACCATCTGGTAATGGAAGTGGACGTTTTTGAATAATCACTCCAACATTCACTTCAATTTTCTTTTCATCAGCAAAGGAAAATCTGGCTGTGATAAAACTGTCAGGAATAGTTTGTATGACTTCGTTTGGTAAAAAGGGTATAGACTATCATGTTGTCTCCAATGCATAAATATGCAGATTGTGGAGTTGTTTTCTTGCTCAGAAATACCTGTTTGCACTGGAAATACTGTCACTGAAAGATCTGCCACCAAACGCTTTAGTAAGCAGGACTTTTTAATTATTATTTCCAGCAGATTTGCCAAGTAACTTATTAGAAATGTCAGTGGTTTTCATATTTTTGTATTTTGATATTTTCTATGAAGACTAAAATATTTAATCATGATTATTGCCACTTTTTTCTCTTTTCTCTATTAATTTAAGCAGCTTTAATCAATGGGCTATTGAAGGGAAGATGGTTGTTAGGTGCAGCAAGCCTGCCCAACATGATTAAAGAAGAAAGATACTTACCTTTCCCAATATGCCTGATGTGCAGACGGGATCCCCTCATATATCAGCATCAGTATCACCACTATATAATTTTGTAACTCATGTCCGATGAAACTGTTGAACAGAAAGGAGGTTTAACTCTGGTCATCTGTAAATAATATAATATATGCAAAACCAGTTTCACCCCATTCCCTAAGTCTGTAGGTAGAGGAGCTGCACTGACACTTGTGAGTTTGGGCTGTAGTGGTACATAGTTTACCCAGCTCGTAGCAGACCAGTGAATGTGTGCAACCATTCCAGGACCACAAATAAAACTGGATGATTTCACAAAACCTTCCTGAGACAAAGAAGCAGTGCAATAATACTTTTAGTTAATGCATGGTAGGAACAATTTGTTTTCACAGATTTCTGTATATTTTTTCTTTTTACTTATTTTTCTTCAGAGCCTTTTTGAAAGGCTGGCTAGTCTTTTTTTGGCATTAACAATCATGAACATACCTATGCTAATTTGATAAAACCCTAGTTTTTTAATCAGTATTTCACTGTAGTTCACTGCTTGTTAAGGAAAGGAAAATGCTAGGGCTTTTTTGGTGCAGTGAACTGGAAACAAAGTAATAACATCTAGCTCGAGAGTGAGCACTGGTTCTCAGAATTTCTTTACCTTCATTATACAGAGCCTTTTCACTGTTTGAAAGATTGGCATTAAATGTTACTGCATGGTAACTGAACACAGGTCTCTGGTGTTTTTTGGCCACTGAAACTCCTTTGCTGGCTACTAATGAGCTGGTAGTGAGGATTAAATTTCATTCTAACATAAACATTTATAAGCATTAATTAGTTATGACTTTCCCTCAAGCATGAAAAAAAGTAAAAAATATCTGCCCACTTTCAACATTTATTCTGCTTATTTCTGTGCACACCATGATGGCAAAAGAATATGATGACACACAGTAGCTGGTTTACTTCCCCCCCTGCTATCTGTGAGGTGAACATCTGGCATCAGGAAATAAAAGAGCATAAAACACTCCATTGCTTGTCAACATGAATCAATCTGCCACCCAAGCTGTGCTGAAGATAGTGGTTGCTGGATGAATTACTGCCAGGGTTGTATCACACTCATATGGAAGACTCAGCAGTTTTCATATGGATTTTTCTAAATGCTACAGGTGACGCGAGTGTGTTCCACAAATTGTTTTACTGTGGCAGAGTGGGATGAAGTTACTTAGTACTTGATGTCTTTTCGAGGAGATTTTAGTTTTGTTGGTGTTCCTACCAGATATCTATTTAGTATGGTGGAACAAAAGATTTTAGTGATTCTGTAAGTTGTTCATAAGTCAGATGGCAGAAAATGACTAAAGGGAAATATGACATCAAATGTTTCTTTCAGTTACTGAAGATCTTGTTAGAAGACGTGCAGAACATAACAACTGTGAAATTTTTTCACTGGAAGAGATCTCTTTACATCAGCAGGAAATAGAAAAACTAGAGTATCTTGACAAATGGTGTCGAGATTTAAAAATTCTCTATCTTCAGAATAATCTAATTCCCAAAATCGGTAAGTGCTTTCTGGATGTGTTTCTTTTAAAATGGATTTACATGCAAAATTTTGAAATAAAAAAAAAGTATCTGTTGTGTTATACTTTAAGGGAATTTAGAGTAAGTAACTACAGAAAACTTCATTGTTGATCTGCTTCTATAAGATTTCCTTTCCCTGTCTCTTTAGTAAATTTGTTAAGAAGCTCAGAAATGTGTAAAAGAAATTTTAAATGAAAAAGACAGTAATGAGCTAAAAGTCAGTAGAATATGAGCGTGGAACACCTTTTATTCATTAAAACCTAAAAAAATCAAGGTATAACTTAAATGTCCTGTCTTTGTGGCAAACAGATAGACAGACAGTTTAGCATATACTGTGGACTGTGATATCATAGGACTAGCTCTCTTCAGGCTCATTTTAAAATTCAGGTTTTATACAAATAGTGGTTTTTGTTAACAATGAAATAATTTTCATTCAAATGAAATACTTGCTTTTGTGCATAAAGACGACTTTTTACAATGAAGTCTTAATGGTCTTCCTGCACCACAGGAGAATGTGTAATTTCATATGGTCTGTGTTTTGTGCTATATGTTCACATGTTTTCTAGGCTCTCTACAGAAAGATACAACATCAAGCCTTGGGCTGGAAAAGCTTAGACTCTGCAGATAGCGTGTAGGTGAAGAATGAAAAGTCAGAAGTGCTCAGGAATTATATTAGTCTATTTCTTTGAAGCTCCTTAAGAGGAAGAAAAAATTCTCTAAAGTTTTAGGGTGAAATTCTGTGCTCAGGACTTGTAGGCAAAGGCTTTAACTTCTCTGGAGGGGCTTATCAGGAAACTGTACCTGTACTGGTAACATCTGCATTTCTTAGAGTGGAGGAATCTTCTCCCAGAGAGAATAAGATTTTTGAAACTGTTTTATGCTGCTCTGCCCCATCAAAAATGGGACTAAAATAAGTTGGTTTTCCCTCTGTTACTGTGTCCCTAAATAAAGCACAAGAATTCATCGTTTTTCAACACTCATACCTCCTTTAGGTTAGTATGGTATATCATATTGGCTTTCAGATTATTGCTTTTTGTACACAAGATTTTTTCAGCAATCTCTTTTTTTTTTTTTTTCTGGTGTATTCAATTTTTATCTTAATGTAATCTAACTTTAAGAGTTAGAAAAGTATGTAACTTACTACTTTATATATTCCTGTAGAATGTAACAGCTTTCCAAGGTAATGCATCAGGAATAAATGAACAAAACAAACCAACAAACAAAAAGCAGCATTGTATAAGTAGCAACCAAAAGGGTTGCCCATAGGGACTGGGTTACAAAGTACTGAATTTGAGAAGTATTTCTTCCCAGTGGGTATCAACATGTCCATGCAGAGCACACAGAAGTTCCGAGCATGCTTCAAAATATCATAGCCTCATGGTTTATACTGACTCTACTGGGATATGCCTTTTCTCTTCTTGGAGAAAACCTTTATCCAACCCTCAAGATCAGACTTACAGCAAGTTATAAGGCATCCACTCTATGGATGAGTCCTGGTTCTTTTCTACAAATGGAAAAAACTCCACAAGATACCATTGGCTTCAACACTTGTCTCTATCACAGCTTCACATGTACAGGCACTGCTGTTACAGAAATAGTAAGAAAAATGAACAGCCAGCCTAAGCTGCACAAATCTTTGCGGAGAAATTAATTTCATCATCTGTGAATTATGAAGAAAATATCTCTCCAAGGCTTTAGTAAACTAAGTGATAGGATTCATGTCACCAAACTTTTAGAGATCTATGTCTTAGGCAGTTACTATAACCTTTTATAACCAGTGTTGAAGAAACAGCGTTATTTTTGAGCATGATTTGGTTCACTGGTTCTAGACAACCAACTTAAGATAAGACATACTGCACCTCGAAGAGCCTATTTCTCTTTGTTGATTATAGACAAGCCTAGACAACTAACTCAGCTGTAGACATGATCTAAGTTGGTCAGATGAAGTGCCCTCTGCTTGAATTTCTTTCCTTGTCTCAGCAGGGACAGTTTGTACAGCAGTTGATCAGAGAAGCTTGTGAATTAGAGTTTGAGGTGAACTTTAAGACTTCATTGGGTAGATTTTCCAATCAGATCTTTGAAACATCTAGTAGTTCGGGAGGAATTGGTGAACTGTGACACAAGTTATACTATGTATCTTGTCTCAGATTTATGTCTCTGACCTGTGTGTCACGTATCTCAAGTGGTATTTGCTTTTTTCAGACATTTTTTGAAATGATGAAGGTTGTTGCTACCCTTGTCATGTGAAGTGTCGGGGGGCAGGAGGAATCCTCTCAACCCCAGGTGTTTGATCTGTCTATTAGCACCCCAGGAAAGCCAAGATCCTTGTGCCCGACCAGTCTGTCAGTGTCCCGTTACAGGGACCCTTCACTGAACAGTCCCACCGGATCAGAGGGCATTTTGACTGCCTTGTTCAGGGAAAAACGCCAACAGCATCGGGGGGACCCCTCAGTGGGTCTTCCCACTTTGAATGTGTTACCCCCTGCTGGCAACTGCTATTGCCCACAAAAGACTAACACTAACAATTTACGGAATAACACTCTTTATTAATATAAAATCATGACAAATTAAGGTTCATGATTGCTGATAGGGACTGTCTGCAAAAACATGCTTGAAATTATACACAACCACACTACATACAACTATATTATAATCACTAATAACAGCTAGCGTGAGTTAGTTATTTAGCATGCATAAGACAAAGTTCTTACCCAATAGGTGTCCCTATGGGGAAGAAGACAGATTCAGCCTGTTGACTCATCCCAGACGTTACGACGGAGTCTTCCCAAACTTCTCCCCTCACCTGTCCACTTTTTATATTTCATAGTACATTGCATATTCATTCATCATACACAGGATTGGTTACAAGTTTCTTGCTTCTAATGCAAATTAGTACGCACCCTCAGATAGCACTGCTGAAGTTCTCTACTAACTACGCATGCTCTTCAAGTGGGGTTTTGCCCTCTTTTGAGGGGGCTATTTGAGTTGGAGGTCATGATCTCCCACTACCACAATTAGCTTTGTCTTATTTTCAACTAATTTTCTGTTGATGTGAGTGGATTGCAACACCTTATCATCCTGTTTCTTCTTATAGCCAGAACTTTCCTCACTTGAAGGCTTCTTTCTGCGTAACTTAGATAACGGTGTTGTTTTCACTATCTGTTCTTTGTTTCTCATCCTCCCCAAGGCTGACTACCTTGATTAGAAGTCCCTTCATGACAACTTTAGAGAGTGATTCAGCTTGACCGAACTTTGTGAACACTGAATTAGAGTTGAGTAATCTGGGAGTTTAGACAACAATTCCCCCTCATTGGATTTATTTCAGTCCAGGACTAGTCCATTTCCATCACATTTAGGTGGAGACTGAGTGACTCTAGTCATACATATTGTTGTTACTAGCTGGTATTGTGTGCCCAGTGAGGTGTAGTAGTACCTTGGAAGCAGGTAACTGAGATGGAGGTGTGCATTAGTATTACAATGAGATTATTTCATCTGAGGAAAGTAATTTCACCACAATGGTTGGCTCAGCCACGGACATCTCATGGATTCTTCATGTGACAACTGGTATGCCGCTTATCAGCTGTGTGGTGCCATCGAGTTCCCATTCCTGCAGGGATCACAACAGGGCATGGCTGTGGTGTCTCCACTCTGCTCCATCCTCCTTCACTCCTACAGTCCTATCAGCATGTGCTGAGCTGGCAGGATGTGTTGCTTAGGGAACTGTCGTGATGTAGATTCCGTGCATGCCAACCATCCTGAAGGTGATAGCTGTATTTTACCCTAAAAAATCTTTCTGTAATACTACGCTTCTGTTAGGACCCAATTTTCTCTAATTCCGCGCCCCCCCACCCCCCCGGTGATTTTCCCACAACCCAATTCCCTCTTCACTCCCTTTCTGTATTCAAAGGAGGAAATGCTAGCCATTCCGACACAACACTACACATTGTGAACCTGATAATTTCGATAGTTTCTGGTGAAAATAATACAGGTGAAATTCCAGACTAGAAGGGTGTATGTGGCTTTGTTTTGTTCATACGGAAGCCATATAAATCCTTATTTGCAAAATTTTGTAAAAGGGAGGAGAGGAAGTTTCTTGAATTAATCCTGTAGATAAAAGACCTTTTAAAATTAAGTATGTACTAAAGAAGCCATTCTTTTCTGTATAAGTCAGCTTAAAATTCTAATTTTATAAAGGTTGACTAAGTATGGCCTGATCCTTTCTGAGTTTCATGACAAATGGAATGTTTCACCATGGTTTTTACCAGTCCTCTTGCATTATATATGTTTTATGAATTTGTGATTAAAAATATGTTTATAACCTTCCTTATTTCTTTTTATTTTTTTATTTTAATTTGTGTTTTCAAAGAAGTTTCTTGGGTTTGTCTCTTCATTAAAATTAAATTATTAATGCTCAGTAATCTGAGACACATTCTGATATGTCCTTCCTATTTTTCTGCTTTATTGTTTCTTTGAAGTAAAGTCAGCAAGTAAAATGATAATGCCCTTTCCAATGAAGAAAACTGAAATAACAGATCTATGTTTTCTTACAGAAAATGTGGGCAAACTGAAGAAGTTGGAATATTTAAATGTAGCTTTGAACAACATTGAAAGAATTGAAAACCTGGAAGGTTAGGTTTTAAACAAACCATTTAACATTTTCGTATTGAAACACTGAAGTTGTGACCTAGTGTAAAAAAGGGCAGAAGCCATGAAGTATATCCACCAGTAAAAGTACTTTCTTGATACTTGGAAAGAGCCTTTTTGTGTGCAGTGTTTCAACAAATGCTTTTTTGTAGCTAGTGCTTCCTACTGCTGAAGTTTTGTCATTGAACTTCCTTAAATGCATATTCACTCACTTTTTGCATATTGTCTCATCAGTGTTGCCATGTACAATAGCTCTATTCTTTAATACCTCTATTCTTTAATACTTTACTAAGTGGGAATCCACATTTTTCATGAAATTGGTGTTTCCCCACCGTAAAGATTAGATAATTTGTTATGCAGGTTAGCTGGAGCAATGTTGGGGTTTTGGTTTTTGGGTTGGTTTTTTTTTGTTTGTTTGTTTTTTTGTTTTGTTTTTAATGCTATGCAGGCTGTAAAAAGTCTCTTGTGTAATGTTTCAACAGTCATCTTCAATTCAGCAACCGTGTCACACACAAGAAGGTTCTACTCTGTGCACAGGTTGCACTGGCAGTCTGGGGTATTTTTAAAGAGTTTTTCAGATGATCCTTTTCCGTCATTGCATGAAGTTCTGTCTGTTTTATCTGTGTTTAACCGTTTATCCTGTTGTTATAGTTCCATGTACAAAGATCTAGCATTTACCAGTATCAAAATCTAAGACTTAGAGCCACCCATAAACACATTCCATATTACGTTAATGATTTCTGTATTTCGTTGCTTTGTTTTCCTTCATTCTGATTACTCCAGTTGCTGAGTCTTTAAAAAGTCCACCTTGACATGGGAACAATAATAATAAAAAAAAAAAAGCTGGATTTTTTTTGTTTATGTGTTTGTTTTTTAAGTCTACAAGCTGATTCAAGAGAATGGTTTAAATCAAATAAAAAAAATAAGCAAATAGGCTGAACACAAATTTATAAAAGTTGAAGAAGTAGGTAGTACATGACATATTTGGCAATTTGTTGAACAACATCTGTTTTCATGCCAGTGAATTTTAAGTTCCTCTATCAGACTGCATTATTTATTGCTGTGATTTGTCATTTACTTAAGAGTCAGAACCTTTGGGATTCAGACTTGCAAAAATTTGGTTTATTTAAATCCCCTAAGAAATGGTTTTGAGTTCTTTATTTTCTTTCCGCCCCACTATGCACAAAATAATTGCCAAATAGACCTGCAAAGGAAAAGAAATTATTACAATGATGAGCATCTAAGTTGAGCTTGTTCTTACCTAAACTTTTCTACCCTTAGAGCCAAAGTTATGACTTATGGAGAGATTATGATAAAAGGAGAGGCTGATAAATTTTGGCTCTGGATTTTCGGGAGCATTTTGTTAGCTAATTTAGAGTTTCTGTTTATAATCAATTGTTTTGGTTAACAAAAAACATTTTCTCACCAGTATTTGCAATTTAACCAGTGATAAAGTATTCACAATAGCTGAGTCCATAGAGTGGAAAACCTAATCTTGACTTGGAAAGAATTTTTAGAAAACCTTATCTTTACACGTGAATAATGTTAGCTAAGATTAACAGTACACAGAAATAAAACCCGTAATTGATCATGCTCTCCTGAGGCAGTTAGCTACTCTTCTAGCTGACTAAAGACTCAGTTGAAGAGAGGTACCAAGGCAACCAGACTGTGAAAATTTAAGTGCAATTTATCTGAAAATGAAAGTTTTAATAGTTTATCTAGTGTACAAGCACTGACCACAAAGCTTTGATAGTGTTAAGTTTCAATATTTTGGGGTTTATTGATATTCTTTTTCTTTCTATAAGTATTTTGACCTCATAAACTTAAGCTGTGAGTCACTCTTTCACTTGTGGCTTGGAAAATTTGTATTCTGATAGGATGAAATTAGTATACGGACAACAAATGCATACAGTTTTATGTCCAAGTTTGTGCATGCATGTGTGTGTGTGTGTATGTCATGTGTGCATTTATGTTATAGACAAATTGTTTTTTCAAACAGGCTGTGAAGAACTGAAGAAACTTGACCTGACAGCAAATTTCATTGGTGAACTCTCCAGTATTGAAACCCTAAAATATAATATACATCTGAAGGAATTGTTTCTAGTGGGTAACCCATGTACTGAATTTGAAGGTTACAGGCAATTTGTAGTGGCAACTCTTCACCAGTTAAAAGTAAGATTTTAAAAATTAAATTTATATCCATATCAATAATGAGTATTGTCAACTGAACAGACTAATCCCAAACAAAATAAATGCCTGTGATAGGAAAGCTAGTAACATTTTTCTTACTGTTCACAGGGAAGTAAATTCTGTTCTGAAGAGTGAGTGACTACAGTAAATAGTGTGATAATAAATTGGTTCTTTTTTGACTAAACCACATGCATTTGTTAACGTTTCTGTCATTTTTATTGGAGATCCTTAAACAAAGTTTTGAAAAAACAAATACGTTGTACAGTTCTGACTTTTTTTCTCATTTGATTTTATATACACAATGTATTTTTAAACTATTTTCATGACTGCAGGAAGTTACCAGGTTGTTGGTACCATACCAACAATATGTACCAAACCAGGAGTGTAAGGCAGTAGAAAGATAGAAGTTGGTGTAAAAACGCACTATATTGCATCAACTGTAAATAGCTACTTTGAGACCAAGTTTTTGTGCAATGACTGGTCAGATGTAACGATTCGCTGTTGTTAAAACAGGCAGTCCCAGTCCTGAAATACGCCTCTACGATTTCCCTTGAAGAAGCACAGACACTTGCTTAACTTATTAAGACTAGATTCAACTCACTTAGTTGGCAATAAACACATCAAAAGAAATAATTTTGTAATAGCTTTATGAGCTGAATCAAGGTCAGACAAATAACAGAAATGGCTGAAGGGACTCTTTCTACTACATAGTTTAGTAAGACCAATTGAAAACGCAAAACCCCTGGAAAATGCAAAAAGCAGCTCTCAGATACACAAAACCATTTTCAGATCTGAATAGCAACTTGTTTTTAATTCTTTTTAATACAGCATAACTTACATAGTTCTATGGGGGCTTGAAAGGCATATTTTTAAATTTATACAGAAGGTAATCTATCAAAATTAACCTACAGTTTAATGTATTTATTGATTTGAATATGTTTAAAATTTCTCACATATCTATATTGGTTTTTTTCCCCTCTGGGAAGTGTTTGGATAGTAAAGAGATAGAACGTTCAGAGAGGATTCAAGCACTTCAAAACTATCCAGAAGTGAAACAGAAAATCAGAGAACAGGAACATGCTTACCTTCTCAAAAGGACCAGAGAAAAAGAAGAAGCTCAAAGAAGGATGCAAGAAAGAAAGGACAAGAAACAAAAACAAGTGGAATCTAAGCTTGAACATGACAGGTAGCAGTAAGCAAGAACAGTTTGTGAGCAAATGTCATTCTTCTATTTCTTCATTTAGAATTTTGTTTTTTCTCATTAAATCATTTATATAATTCCACTTAAATATTTTTGGGTTTATTGTTGATTCTAGCAGAATTATTTCTCCTCATGCATGTTATCTCTAATGAAAAATATAATTAATTACAAACATAATTAATTACTGACCTGCAGATAGTACAATAGAATTTTTGTTCCCAAACTTCAAGCTAAATTGTCTGAGTGCCAAAATAGTGTAATTGATAGCTTCTTTCAGGAGAACAGCTGGAAATTGTTATTTAAGGTAGTGCAGGGATTCCAGAGAAAGCAGCTCTTCAGCTATCTGGCTTTAGAGTTATCAGATAGGAAGACTGAAATGGAATATTGCAGATCTTTTGTGATGTAAAAGGCTGTGGAATGTTGACTTCTATACTTCTTCCACCTACTATCACTGAGATTGCCTAGATAGCAGAAGGGGTTTTGTCTGGGGTCATCTTCCACTGCAGTTGCCATCCATCTTATTTTTAATCCAATAGAGACTAAGTTCTGTGGAACTGGCTATGGAACTTTGTCTTCGTAGATCACAGCTGTATCATAGTTTTCTCTCTACATTGATAGAGAATTTCTGAAGATTACAGAATCTTAGGGCTCAGGGAAAAATTATTCAGGTTCTAAGATGGCACTTGAGAAGGTGCCTAAATAAAATATTGCTACCCTATAAATCTCTATGCTGCTGCCTGATATTGGGAATACTTAAACATCACACAAACTGAAGTTCTTTCACCTGGAAGTTGTGAGGGTATCTGAAAATTCTGCTCCTGAAATTAAATGTTGCACTATCTGTCAGGGTTTTCAGAAGGTTGGGCATAACCACAGTGTCACTTCTTAGTTGAGTCACTGAAAAATACTATATTGAATGTTTTCTTGATTGATGAAAGAGACAGAACAGAGAACATTATGCAAATATATAAGATGCTTTGCTTGGTAGGGATTATACAGCTATTAGTATTGGGTTAAAAAGATATTATTGCAAGAATTCATTAGCAAGTACTGTTACTTTTTCTTCATTTCATTGGGATAATATTCCATGTGATCTTGTGTAGCCCAGACTCCCTACAGGACAAAGAAAACCATCAGGCAGAAGAAGATGGAGAACAAGAAAGGTGGAGAACAGCTGAAGATGAAGAAGAAGACAGAAGGTTTTGGGAGGAGCCTACACCATATACTCCAGAATCCAGATTAGAAACTCACAGATATATTGAACAAAAACGAAGAGCTAAAGACAATATAAGGTATGTTTTTGTTATAATATATTCTATGACTTGAAGTGGGGAAAATTTTCCATGGTACAGTGGAGAGGTAGGTAACTGCCTCACATCAAATGTTACTGAGACTGGCAGCTTAAATCCCTGTTGCCTGTGCAAATATGCTTGTAAAATTTAAATGAAATATTCACATTGTTCACTTTGGTTTGTTTAATTTTCTAAAATTTATTTATGATACCCTTAGTTTTGTTTTTCCTCAAATAGAGTTTTTAAATATAATTTTTCGTTTCAATTCCATTTTATGGACTTCAGAAGTTTCAATTTTCTGTCAGCTAACTAATATATTTCATGTAGTTCAATGTTTAATATTCTTGCAAAAAGCATTTATCCAGCTTGCAGATTGCATTGTAAAGATGCCCTACAGGCCATGCTACAAGATATTTGCACAAGCGACATTTCCAGCAGCTTTTCTATGTAACTTTAGAATTTTTTTTACGTACTTTATTAAAGATATTTGTCTTGAGTAATAAGGTTCTTCATGTTATCTATGCTATTTGGCATGCTGAATCTGAAAATGTCTGACCCCTGAAAAGCCTTTAAAACTTTCTAAAGTTGTCACTGGTTTTGCTGAACATGGGAAATTAATGCTGATACCAGCAAAAAAAAAGTTACTTTATTGCTGCTGTCTTATCAGTTCCACAAACATTGTAAGCAATGTCTTTTTTTTTTTTTTTTTTTTTTTTACTTATACTTATATAAAACCATTTGTCCCAGAGTTTTTTTTAGCTGTTGTTTTTAAGGGCATGATTTTTAAAAGATGTATCAAGCATAAGTATTGAAAAAGTCAGTCCTAGGGAAACCTCCAAGGAATCTGGAAATCTGCATAACTTGTTGCTATTATTGATTCAAGGTCTAGCACTTTCCCAGAAGAACTACTAAGAAACCTGGATTCTAGCTAGTTAGAATTTTGTTGTGTTTGGGGTGCCTTGCTCTAGTCAAAAGCAAATGTGTTCCAAATGTTTCCCTCTAAATATTCAAGGACAGTCCAAATAGTGTTATAATAAAGACAGAATAAGTCCTTCCTGGATTTTTCTAAATTTCCAAGTCTTTTAAAGAAGTTTAAAATCCTTTCACACTTCACTTTTTGGTGAAGTTTGATGGTGAGATTTTTGTTAGGTAGCATGAGAAAGATAGCAGAAAACTGCCCCTGACAACTTCAAATCATTCTTGCTGGTGGACGGGAGCTGAAATGTAGCTTTAATATAAGTTATTCAGTATAAAAGGATGTTTATTTTAGTATAAAATTGACATGAACTCAATCAGACTAACGCTAAATTTGAACCTACCTATGACATGTTAGCACATATTAAATTTGCCAGCTGTGTTATGGTTGCACAGTTGATAATAAACTGAGCAGCTTCAGCTGTTATGAAATGAGTGAATACTTGTGGTTTCATTCATAGAAAATTCAGACAAATGTAAAATCAGTTGCAGATGAAAGGTGCACAGTATCTCCTTTAGCTATTTGCTGCCAGAACAAGGCCTTTTGGCTCATCACAGCACAAAGTCAAACAAGTTATCTTAAAACTAATGATTATGACGACTGAATTTGCCTTAAAATGGTTTACATGAGCAGACAGATTTCATCTAGGAACAGATTATTAACAGCTAGAAGGTGGCAGGATATAATTTCCTGAAGTATTTCTGAGAACTGCATCTTTAGAACAGAATGATGGTTCATTCACTTTGCATTTAAGTGTCAAGAATGGTGATTCAGATGTAGAAACTGCTAGCCCACAAATCCCACATTAAAGCTCTGATCTGTACTATAGAATATATAGAATATTAACACATGGATTGTTGTGAATCATAGAGTCATAAAATCATTTAGGTTGGGAAAAACCTTTAAGATCATCAAGTCCGCCTGTTAACCCAGGACTGCCAAGACCACCACTAAACCATGTCCTTGAGCACCACATCTATGCACTTTTTAAACACTTCCAGGAATGGTGATTCCACCACCTTCCTGGCCAGCCTGTTCCAATGCTTCAACACCCTTTCAGTGAAGAAGCTTTTCCTAATATTCAATCTAAACCTCCCCTGGCACAACTTGAGGCTGTTTCCTCCTGTCCTATTGCTTGTTATCTGGGAGAAGAGACCTACACCCACCTGTCTACAACTTCCTTTCAGGTAGTTGCAGAGAGCAATAAGATCTCCTGTCTGAGTCTCCTTTTCTCCAGACTAAACAGCCCCAGTTCCCTCAGCTGCTCCTCATAAGACTTGTTCTCTAGACCCTTCACCAGCTTCATTGCCCTTCTCTGGACACACTCCAGTACCTCAACTTATTTTTATGTAGTCATTCCAGTAGCTCCACTTGAATGTTTTTATTTCTTCTTCAAATCTATTGTATTTATAGACCAAATATTTTTAAATTATTTTTTTTCCCCCCATGTGGTCTAAATCTTACATACTTTATTTCCCTTATTAGTGATTTACCTTTAGTGTTCTCATAATTTTGAACTTAAGAGATTGGTTTGGGAACAAAAAAAAGCAATGTATTGCATTGCCTTTTTGAGAAATGGCAGTTTTTTACACGTCAGGTGAAGTAGCCATGCACACTGGATTGACCAGCTGAAGAGTGGATTAATGCAGTGACAATTACAGAGATGTATTTTTAAAGAAAGCATAGCCATTTTTTAGCTATGTGCAAGCAGATTTTTATTTTTCATGTTACTAAGATTCCTTACTCTTCCTCTACTTGCTCATGACCAAGTAATTTATACAGGAAAACAGTACTACAAGTCTTAATGATCTTACAGTGATCTTTGTTTTGGCAGATAAATTTAAGGTAGCTTGTTCATTGCACTAAATGAAAACCAGATACGGTTTAGTTGTTGATGGCTGGACAAGAATAGTGAAGGTTAAATTCTCCATCGGTAATATGTATTGTATTTTTTGAAGGAAGAACACAACAAATAATGTAATAGATTTATCAACAAATATTCTATATGTATGCACTGTCATCATGCTGTATCCTGTTTGGTACTGCTTGTAATCTTTTGACCATTAACATTCTTTTTACTAGTGCAGAATAGTGATTGATAGACACGTTATTTGCAGATATGCCAAGCATTTGTTCAGTAAGAATAATTAAGTTAGCATAAATAAAAAATTCTTTAGAATTGCTTGCATGGACATCAAATCAGTTAACAGTAAGGATACCTCATGATTAGTATGACCATTCATAACTAGAAAAACATCCCATTTCATATGTTTAAGCAATCCACTGATTTCTTAAGATATACCAAATAAATCTGATTTATTATTGTTTGATAGTGGACATAGTGGCAGACAGAACTTTTTATCAATGTAAGATGTGATATTACAAAGCATTTACTCATCTATACATGATGCTTTTAATGTGGAATTGGACATTTGATCTGTTTTGTTCCTGAAATAAGTTGTAATTTTAATATCAAATACCAGATAATTCTTACCTCTTGCTGTCCTCTTCTTTCTTGTTTGCCATTAACCATAAACTACCAGAATGTGAAATGATAAACCATTTTTCGTTCTGTTTTTTAAAGGGAATCAAAAAAGAGAGAGAAACCTCTTCGGACACTGATCACTGCAGAAGGAAAAGTTCTGAATGTGAATGTTCCTAAGTATGTAAGGTTAAGAGGTTAAACAGGGTAACCTCTTTATAGTTGGTTTGGGCAACTACAAGATATATAACACCATAAAAATAAGAGGGCTGACAAATTCTCATTAGAGTATTAAAATCCTTGCGGGGAAACTGACTTAAATTTATATTCTGATGCTGGAAAAAAAATTAGTTTTCAGTAAGTAAAGTGTTGCAGGTTGTTTAATTTAACATATTGGTCTTGATGACTGAAGAATTTGTTTTTCTGTAAAAGATATAAGGCATTTTACTCTTTTCCTTCTAAGGTAAGGCTCTCTTTTGCGAAGCATCTTACTAATAGTGGAAAAAAATTAACTGGTTTGACTGCTGAAGATAAATGTGTATGAGTAGCCACTTTAAATGTGGAAAAATATGTCCAAGTAATATTTCTGGACAAAATCATTCTGTCCTCCAATGACAGATGTAAAACTGGCAGAATTGGGAAGGATATTTAATTAACTACAGCATGAGGTCCTTTGACACTGCATGAGGTCTCTAGCAACAGAGGCTGGTGATACAGGGAAGTCTCTGGTATTTTATCATTGACAAAGGCACCTGGGTATTTTAAGTGTTTCGGAATGAGTTTTCAGTGATATCAGCCATGCATTACCCCTGGTTTCACTTGAACCAAGCCTCCCTTTTCTAAGGGAAAACAGGAGACAGAGTGCAAATGTTTCCTTATAAACAGCTCCCCAAAGAGCCTCCAACAGGAGACTGTGATCAAAAAATGGCCTACAAAGGGCCATTTACCTGTCTGCTGCCCTCTAAGTGAGTTTTTCCATCTTAAGACTGATATAGCTACAAAATAAAAGCTAACAACATGCTTATCATTAGCATGAAGAATGCTTTCTAAATCTTGGAAATTTTTAAATCTGTACAAATTTGAGGAATTTTAGAACCTACATTATAGGAGCAGTGTACAATTTTCAGTGGTATAGGGAAAGTTAAAGGTAGTGGCAGAAGAACTCGTGTTTATTTCATCTGTACCAGAAGATACTTACCATTGTACTGATGTACTTTTTTTGTAAAAATTTGTTGAGTGAAAAAAATTTAATTAATTTTCTAGTTCAAAGAAAACAAGTCTATAATACTTTAAATCTTATGTTAATAGAATTTGATTATTCCTTTTAAAAAGCAGAGACATTTAGAATAAAGCTCTAGCTACCTTTTTAGAAGAAATACAGTCCCCTGCAATTCACCATTAGTAGCAGTCCTGTTCATGTCACCCAAGTTTTCCTCGACGAGAATTTTGTCTGTGGATGTGCCCACATAAACCCAGATCAGTGAACAGTTATTGTCATAGCTTCCACAAGAATATCACAGCTCTTCAGCGCAATCTGGCAGTGTATTGGAGATGCAAGTAGACAGATGGTGTTCTCCAAAGTTTTTGCTTCAGCACTTAAGTCTAATGCCCATAGCAATGTCCAAGCTTCTCTAGTATTCTTTTGGAAGGTTAGCAAAAGGAATGGCTGCATGCTGCTGAGAACAGACTGTTTCTCTTCCTCAATTCTAATTCATCTTCCATCTAGAAGATTTTACAATTCTTTTCTCTTTCTCACCTTTTGTGTTTTAGTGAATGCTTAGAATTTGTGATGCAGTAAGAGAAAAAAGCATGAGCAGGAAGCAAAGCTATTTTATATTCTTTGCAGTTTTCCATTAAAATACCCATAAACTAAAAGCTCCATAAGTTTTCTTGCAAATTGATTGTATCAGAATTCAGGAGAGCAAAGAGTGAAAAGTATATCTGGCAAATATTTTTATTGCTGAAAAAAATATATCATCTAAACTGTTCACATTTGAGCTTCTTTCTGTTACCTGAACCTGAAGTATTTAAGTATTTTAATGTCACTGAAATATTTCAGATAAATTACATTAAACAAAATCCTCTCATTTTATACTAAGAACTATCTCATAAAAATAATTTCATTTCTATGTGGGTTTTTGTTGCAGTACTACAAAACTAGCCGGCTGCAACAAGGCTTTCCCACACAAAGTTCATCTACTGTCCATACTGTTTGTTCTTCCTCTTCAGGCCAGTCCACCCTGCTTCTTGCCTCTGCTGCATCTGGGTTCCTGGCTTCTCCTCCAGCCAGCC
>JAVJGI010000040.1:14064-30894 GCA_035590275.1 Ibycter americanus | reverse complement strand
CTATTTAGCTACTTAGCCCAAACAAGCCACAGCTGTACATTATCCACATCAGCCAACCCACTGCCCCAGAAGCAAGCGCACAACTGTGTATTATCAATGTTAATTAACCCTCTACAGTTCCTCTACAGGTTTTATTCTCTTTTTTTCTCTAGTACTTGGGAAATGTTCAAATATATGAGCAGAGCTTTGAAGTCTGAACTAGATCTCCTTACAGTTGTAGTAATAGATGTTGTTTTGAGTTTATAACTGGTAAGATTCTTTCACAATTGTAAGAACTCAGATCACAAGCATGCAGCTAATACAATCTACAGTCTCATTTTCAGCAAATATTATAAAGCTTGTGGAATCAAGGATTTTTTTTATGTTTTGCTTTGGAACTGCACAGGCAGATATTTATATTCTAGGCAAATTAATTGCTATGAACAAAGATGTGATTTTTTTCTTTTTTTAAATAAACATATGATAAGTTTAGAATTACCAAGTTCCAGTCTTTTCATGCTTTTCATGAACTCTTTTTCTCTGGAGCTGTGGCTAGAGCAGACCTATCTCCCCAGCAGGTGTCCCTCTCTCTGCACTGGCAGACTGATCTTCGTTTTAGCTGACCTTCAGCAGTATTTTAGTTTTTTTTGTTGTGGATTGGGTGGAGAGAACAGAAAATAAGTGTAAGAATGACTTTGGTTAAAATGTTAGTATTTTTTCTGTTCACGAGGAAAATGCAACTGTTTCTAAAATGAACATGTGACATATAGTCTAAATGGTATTTGTATTCATCTAAAATTGATAGCAGTTGAAGTATGCTGTAAAGTTTGCATATTCATTCCAATTGTATTTACCCTGGAGTTTTTTCTTGCCACTATTATTAGGCTTCATTTCTCTTTGAAAGACGATGAAGAAAATAACCAGATCATCTTGGATCTTGCTGTTTACAGGTTAGAAATTTTTTTTCTCTTAATTTTTGCCATTCTTAAGTTCTAATACACAGTGTTTCAGTTATACTCCCCTCTGTAATGGGGACTTTTCAAGAGGAAAACGAATAACATAGAGGGTAATGGAATCAATCCTGAAGCCTGTGCCAAAGAAATGAAGCTGAATAAATCAAAGACCCTTCAGACTGTTCTGTTGCTTCTGAATGAGGACTGTATCTAATAGTCCTTTTTGGAATTTATGTTTTCTGCAGTCCACAGGCAGGTTTCCTCCACATCTGTCCTTTTATACTTATGTAAATACTTTTCATTCTTCATTTGCAGATTTGGATTGTAGGGAATGGGGTTTTTTTGCCCGTTCTTTGGCCCTAGCAGTGCTCCAGTACAGTTCATGTCCTTCTAGTTAAATACTTCTTCTCCCCAAGACAGAGTAGGTTAGCCTTGTCCTGCTTTCCTTGCTTGTGGAAAGAGTCCATGGCCCATGCTATTGCCTCAACTGTGCCAGGGCATTCCCTGAGAGGAATTTGGTTGAACTGGGCCAAAATATGACAAGGAAACCTGATAACTATTTGGTAGTACATACTATTAAGCAGTACAGTGGCCTTGCCTGCACTTCATGAAGGGGCTGGAAACCCACAAGCTTATTTACCCATAATAGGAACTTGTTAGAGTAAAGTTTGAACTAGTTTTATGGCAGAGAAACACTATTCATGCCAGGGGTTCTTCCCTTAAAACTGATTAATTTCCCTCAAAAGAGGCCTGCTCCATGTTTCTGAGTTATAACAATTAGGGTTTTTTTAAAGCCTCAGAAAATCTATTCAGGTGCAATAAAATGTTGGATATGTTGTAATATTCTGTGCTCATTTGTAAGAAATGCAGACTAAAAGGTCTGAAAAATTCACCTGAGAAGTAACATTATAATAGAAGTGAAATATGGAATATGTACTCATGCATTCACATGAGTTGTGAAGTGGAGATTTTACAGGTCACAAATTTTGTTTAACAGTACTGAAATTGGAAAGTACTGTGTTTTCTGGGAATATAAAGTATTTCTGTTCATTGTTTTCCAGCAAATTCTGTGCAAAAAAAGGAATTCTTATTTTACATTTACTAGTTAAGCCTTCAGAAACAAAAGTAGCAAAACACTTGTACCATTTTAAATAGCAAGTAGATTAATTTTTGTATTACTGTATTTTTTTCTTATTAATGTATTTTTTACATTTTACTCAAATGTAAAGCACTAAACTAATAGAAGACCTTTTCACTTTCCACAAGGATTTTGAATTCTTGCAATTTTACAATAGCTGATGAGGTGGGCTTGACAGAATTCAGACATTATTTTAGTTGACATTCTGTGAACACACAGGAAGGTAATGCTTTTCTTTCAAATACGTTGAATCCTAATAATATTTTATAGAACCTAATAACTGCAATTGAAGTGTGTAGTTTATAAACTGCAAAATCATCCTTAAAGAGCTATATGGTCTGTGCTGCTTATTGACTGGACTATATTGTACATTGATTTATTTGTTTATATTTAATTTTAAAGACATTTGGACACTTCACTGCTTGATGTTGATGTCCAGCCAACTTACATACGAGTACTGGTGAAGGGAAAGGTTAGTGTTTTCTTACTACATTCATTTCAAGTAAAGAGTTAATGCTGATCATAGTTATTCAGTGAACTCTGGATCTGACTTTTCTGAGTTACCTGCTTGTGCACCTATGCAGAAAAAATACTGTTTCATACTTGCATTATTTTGGACTACACATAAACTGTGGAAGTCCTAACCAGAAGATGTGCAAAGCCTGAAATTAAATTTTACTCTCTCTCTCCTTCTCTCTTATTCCCCACACACAGTGTACCATAATTCACTTAAGAAGAGAGCTTGCTAGTTGCCCTAGGCTAGAATTTAGCAATTTTGCAATCTGGAATTTATAGTTGACAGAAACAAGTGGATGTATATTCATTTGAAAGGGCATTTAAAATGTCATTCCAGTTTTCCCTTTTCTCAGTGGTTTTAATTTTTATCATCAGTTTTTAAAAAAATTCAAAGTACTTAAACAGTAAACCAAAATCCCTATTTTTGACTGTGCCAACTGCATAAACAAAACTTCAGAATTACTTTACATCTAAAATAGACTAGATAATCTTTCTCATTTAATTGCTAATATAAGTCAAGCATCATTTTATAACCTTCTTTAGAAATTTCACTTCAGAAATGACAGCAATTCAGGAATATATATATGACTATACTTGTAAGTAAAAGCTGTTTAGCATGCTAATAATTTATTAGGATTAGTAATACTACATATACAGTGAGAGGATTTAAACTATACTGTCCTGAAGATCAAAGGATGTGATGGTGATGTAAAAAAGATATTTTAGCATGATATACTTCTTCAATCCCATGTTTTTTCATAGCCATTTCAGTTGGTGCTCCCTGAGGAAGTGAAGCCAGACAGCAGCTCTGCTAAAAGATCACAAACAACTGGTCATTTAGTTGTCAGCATGCCAAAGGTATGTAAAATAATCTGAGGACGCATCATGCAAAGATACTTAAATGTTGTGAGTACTTTAAGAATGTTTCTGAGCTACAGGTAACATCTGACTAGCTAAAGTTATTCTGCCTAGCCTTTCCCATCAGGACATATTTTTCAAAGAAGGAACATTCCAGAAAGACAATGTAATCATATAGCCAAACCTTAGGCTTCAAGACCCCTTTAAATGAACATTATGAAAATCAGCATTACTAGAACTATTTGTATTTCCTTTCTTTTCCACAAAACCAGCTTTTCATATATGAAAAGAGACTCTGCAAAACATGCAGTATTGTGCAAATGTGTAAGAAGATGGAGTTTTTAAATAACTGGAAATAAGCAACTTACCTACTTTCTTTTTCTACCTGTGAAATAATAAATCAAATTTTCAACATTTGTGAGGCACACATATGTATGAAAATTATGTTTTGGTTCAAGGACAGGGATGATGTACTACTCACACCGCAGGTGATCTGAACGAGACTTGCTTAATTCATTTTCCCTTCACCCTCTCCCTGGCTGGAAAAGATCTACTGACCAGCTGTACAAAGTATACGTAATCACAGAGCAAAAAGGTTTTAGCAACACGGTGTTTCAACTGAAAAAATGCTGCAAGCGGTCTCTAGTACTTAAAGAATTCTGGATAGAAGTCATACACCCCTAATATTCCAAACTCCTTATTCTCCTATCTCACCTGTGCACTGATGTTTGCCTGTATGGTATGATGCTGATCAGGATTCAAGTCAATTGAGAGTTCTTCTGGTGATTAAAAGCAAATTGGCTTGCAGTGGTTTTTTAATTCTCTCTCTCCCCTGCCCAGCCCAGTTCTTGCAGTGTAAATGAGAGCAACCTGATAGGTATGTCTGCTTTATTTCCCCTCCAGTGTGTGTCTTCCTATGGTTTTAGTAAATGTAGCATGTACCTTGGATACATAAGTGGCATTTTGATTTGTGGGATGACATAATAAGTAGATGAGATAGAATCAAAGGTGGAACCAGGACATCTCCTACCCATTCCCACACATCTGCCAAAAAATTAGAGAATAGAGAAGGAATGATCACTAATGAGGAACAGTAGAAGACATGGAGGTCAACTTACCTTATTGAAGTAGACAGGGAGAAAGTTAACAGGTGGCCAGCCAGCAGTCAGTGGAAGTTTAGCGGACATTAGAGTTTAAACACGGGGAAGGTGTAGCAGTGTGAACCAGAATAGAAGACAAGGGGCAGAGAGAATCTGAGTGGCAGAGGTATCTTCATGTTTGGGACTTAGCAGGTGGGATGATGACAAAAATGGGAAGGCATTTAAAGTGGGGCTTGATGTTGTCTGGTGCAAGACTGAGTTCTTGGACAGGCAGGAAGAGATGGATTGAAGGGCTTGGAGTAGACAGGGAACTGGAAGTTTTAGAAAAGTAGAGTTCTGGAGATGAGAATGGATTAAATAGTGGGGTTCTGGTAGCTGTGGGAGAGCTTAATCAACTTGAACATCTTCTCTCCTGCCATTATGTCTTTGGAGGGTTGGGCTGCTTTTAAGGCCCCTAGGACTACATCATATATTTTTGGCTTTCAGAAATAAGGTAACCCTGCCCAAGGATAGTTATAGGAAAAAGATAAATTCTTGATGCTCTAGCTTTACCCTTTTGGCCTCTAGTAAGTTTCTCTGCTGTGTAGGAGCAGTGGGAAATAGTGCTGCATATGAATCTGCCAGGGCATATCAATTACATTTTCTCCTGAAGGAAGAACCTTCAGCCACTATTTGGGGTCATTTCTTTCTCTTTGTGCTCTGATTTAAATGTAAGACTATGAAACTAGTAGCTGGAAGTAAAAAGTTATTTTTCAGCTTTTGGCTTTTTCCACTTGTGGTTCTACATCTTCTGTGTTTTCTTCTGTGCTTCAGTCCCTGCATGGACAGCCTCTCATTAAATCATGAACTGTCACTCTAGCATCAAGCATGCGGTTTCATCAGGAGCTTGAAGAACGCTGAAAATTTTCCTCATTTGGTTAAGATCCATATTTTGTTAATGTTCAAAATTCACTTATATGAGAATTCATTTATTCCTAAATTTACTTCTTTGAAACTAAAGCCTTGACATTTTCCGTTTTGGATAATGACATTTTCGAATGTTTCTGAACAGTTTTGTTTACTGTTTACTTGCCTTTTGGATATTTTAAATATTATCAGTTTTCTATCCCGTAACCTGTTTTTATTACTCATACATCTTGCTGGTGTCTTTGTGGATGATCAGTGCCTTAGAAAATGTAAATATTTCAAAGAGTCTCTGGATATATTTAATTCTGCTGCCTGCCTAGAAAGTCATACCTAAATCAGAAAAATTAATATTATCTCTTCATATTGTGAGAACTGCTTTTATTCTATGACTAACTTTATATTTCACCTACATTTCACCTACCTTAATATTTTAGCCACACCTACATATTTTACCTGGCCTGAGGGTCTGGAGCCTCCTTCATCTCAGAATCTCATGATTCACAGATATTTGTGAGACCTGAGGAGAAGGAAGGTCTGTAGAATAACTGAGTTGATGTTCTGAGCTTTGCCTTGCTTTGGCTAAAAAATACTTGGGTAGCTGGGACACAAAGAGATATGCATGAATGGAGTGCTGCGTAGTCTAATATCTTCATTGTCAATGGATCAAAAAATCTGGATCCTGGAAAGCAGCTTTGCAGAAAAGGACTTGGGAGTCTTGGGGACACCAAGCTGAACATGAGCTGGCAATGTACTCTTCTGCCAAAGAAGGCTAATTGTATCCTGGGCTTCATTAGGAGTGTTGCCAGCAGGTTGAGGGAGGTGATCTTTCAGCATTGGTGAGACACACTTGGAGTACTGTGTCCTTTGCTGGGTACAAGTGTCCTTTGCAGTACAAGAAAGATGTGGACATACTGGAGAGAATCCAGCAATGGGATGAAGGTCATGAAGATGCTGAAGGGACTGAAGCATCTCATCTGTGAGGAAAGGCTGAAAGAGTTCAGACTGTTCAGTCTAGAGAAGAGAAGGCTCACGGGGGATCTTATCAATCTATATAAATACCTGAAGGGAGGGTGCAATGAGGATGGAGCCAGGCTCTTTTCAGTGGTGCCCGGTGACAGGACCAGAGGTGATGGCACAAACTGAAACACAGAAGGTTCCGTCTGAATATCAGAAAACACTTTTTACTGTGAGGCTGACTGAGTGCTAGCACAGGTTGCCCAGGGAGGTAATGGAGTTTCCCTCCTTGGAGATATTCAAAAGCCATCTGGACATGGTCCTGGGCAACTGGCTGTAGGTGGCCCCCTGAGCAGGGGGCTTGCACCCGATGACCTCCAGAGGTGCCTTCCAACCTCAACCATTCTGTGAGATTCTGTGAACTCCATGGATTTGCTGACCAAAGATGGATTTGTGCTACTTCATAGCAATTGCATGTAACAGATACTAACCTATTGTTCTTTGTTCCGTATTACAGTCACAGAACCTGTTCTCTTCCCCTAGGACTACATTAGAGGGCACAAGTTATATTTTTGGGATACATATCCTTTTCAAATGCTCTCTATTCATACAAATTTTATTGCTATTAATATGGTGCAACCTAGGCAGCAAAGTATAATGAATAAAGATTAGCAACAGCTGGAAGGCCAATAAATATTTTTCTTCCAGAACGTTATGGCTGAGATTATCAACAATGTTTGAAAATAGTATTTTGAGATCATTAACTTAATATGAATTCCTTTTAGTAAGATAATTGGAAGAACACAGTTCATGCAACTTCTTTCAGTCTGTATCAGTGGTAATACAAGCCTAATGACTATATTGCACTATATTTAACCTTTTTGTTGCTGATAAACAATTATTATAAAAATAAAATTATTTGCAACTTGATAAATGGCCTAGCGCATTCCTTAGGTAACTGAAATGTTAAAAATGCTATTAAATTAAAAATAGTGTCCTGTAATATGCTTCTTGCAATACTATCCTGAAAAGATCTCTCTCTTCTCAGTAACAGAACAGAGAGCTAACTGAGTTCAGTGTTTTTCACTTGCTTTAGTGAGTTTCTGATCAGGTTACTAAACTTTTCACCATTCATCTTCCAGCCTGTTCATAGTTCCCTAGCCTTTAAAATGAAAAACAAAACCTCTTTCCTTGCCTCTTCGATGACCTCGCCACACCATAGATGTTGGAGATAGTAAATTCCACATGATGTAAAAGAAAGCAAAAAATTTTAACCTTCTTTTCTAAAATAATTTTTCTTGTACTATTTACTGCACAACAAATCACTGCATGATGGGTGTCTTTCTAAGGCAGTGTCTACCAACATATTTTGGAAGGTTATCAAACAAACTGAAGGACACAACATTCAGTTAAATGATATTGTGACACTTTTAAAGTGTAGTGTTTATGCCTTAATAATAATCTGTGCAGAGATTTTCCACAAGTAAGGAGTTGATAGTGACTACATTGTACATGCTTCATTTTCTGGGAAAAATATTTGTGACATAACACTTTTCAAACTTTGCACCTTTATGCTCTGGCAGTATTATCTTTGCTGATGATGCAGGAAAATTAAAACCTAAGAGTTTCTTTAATAGACTTTGACCAAAATTGGCATATTAAATTGGTGATTTTGTAAAATGTCATCAGTAGATTACTTCAGTAGCATTTTAATTAATGTCTGAAAAAAAGATCCCCAAACCCAGTGTTATTAGCAAGCAGTTTTTATTTAGTGTTCTGAGACATTCTGTGTAATGTTTTAAAACTTCACTTTGTTTTAGTGAATCAGAGAGAAAAAATTGGACTTTGTGGTTAATTCTTTATTATAGATGCAGTCACAAATTAATTCTGATAGCTTTTTATTGCCTGGGCCTTCAAAAGCATTTAGAAATGAGATCAATGAGAGTTAGGTTCCTTAATGAATTTAGAAATAGGAGTGGTATGTATTATGCATGTGGGTGTAAAGGTTATTTGAAAGAACTACATTATATAATTCTCACTTATCCTAGGTATGGTAACTGTAGTAATATTTCATTACCATAAAAGGCACATGGAGACATACAGCTGTGGAACCCTAGAAATATATTCATCCTTCACAATAAATGTGTTTCAGGGAAATTGTTACTCTGTGGAATTCCCATTGTAGAGGAAGAAAGCCACTGTAGAAAAAACACGTGGACTGAAGAAATGACTCAGCTTAAAAATATAGTTTTCACATATTCCTTCTTTTTTCTCAAATATATTGCAGATTCTATTTAACACATCCATTTCTAGAATTCTCTGATAGTGATCTTGAAAGTGGTCTCCTTTCTGTTTTCTGATTAATGCAAATATTGACAATAATTTCATAAAATAACTTTTGGAAAACTTCATTGTCTTAATTTAGTCCATCTTCCTGTATACCACGGGCTTTACGTTTCATACAGCTATCTTTCTATTGAGTCCAAAACCTTATTTTTGGCCACAGTTGAAGCTATGGCAGTTCTGTTCTCCAGAACAGTTATCCTCACTTGATCACCATCACTGAGAGGTGGACAGTCAGCTACTGGCTTGGTGAAGTTCACATACCATTGTTGCGTATGGCATTGTGTTTCAAAAAGAAAAGAAAAAATTAGAAAGTATCACTTTTTTTTTTTTTTTTTTTTTGAACAGATGTAGGAGGACATCTTTTGAACAGAAGGGCTTTTGTGTCAAACAATATTTGGTAATTGATAATAGATGTTCTAGTAGGCAAATTCTAACCCTTCCGTGAGTTCCAGGATCATTTCTTTCCTAGGAAGTCTTTATTGTTGATTGCAAAATCAGCAAATTTCCTTCCCATCCTTGATGATATGCTCTGAGGGCAAAGTAAGGAACATTAGTCTCAAGGAGATCAAAGGGATGAATTATTGTTAAAAGAACGGAACACTAGAGGGCCTCCTGAGAAGAGAGGGAAAGTCCAAAGAAACAGATTTTCTTACACCAGAGTATATACAGAATCAGAGGAGATCAACCTTTTCACAATGAATTTCAGAACCAAATGGCAGAAGCTACAAGCTCTGTCTTATTTCTTCTGGATTTTAGAACAGAGACTTTAAATTCACTGAGCTTCTGGAACAGACTACTTTCAAATAATTTGCACTAAGAAATAGTCAGTAAAATGAACTATGTAGTATAGTTTCTGTTTTCCTCCTTCCTTCAAATGCTTAAAGGGTCCCTCTCCCATGATGTTGTTAAGAAGGGAAAGAGATACTCTTTCTCCCTGAGATACCCTTTTATCAATAACACATCTTCCAAAAAATGGTGATTGACATATTTTCTTTGGGAAAGGGAATTCACTTGGACTTTGAACTTGAGATTCTGTTTTAGCAAAGGATCTGAGGAAGTTTGTGATCACTTGTTCCTTTTATAAAGAGGGAGGAGAAGTCCAGACTTCTTCAATATTCTTCAGCAGCAGATTCTTCAATAAAAATGTCTGATTTAGCGCATGGACACCAGAACTGAAATGCAAGTGAGAGGCACATTATGAATCAGTTAATTAGCTATGAAGTAAATCAGTAATGTCCATTATTAACATGGTACTAAACAAGACAGGATATATTTAAATAGAAATATATGTATATATGTAAATGTTATATGTATATATATATATACTCACATATATATTTGAATATAATTCCATTCAGTTCACTTGGTTAAAATTGCTTTATGCATGTGTTTCAAGCTGAGTGAAGAGTGTTAAAATCTAACAGAAAGGGTAAATGTCACAAGAGAAAATTTATGTAGACCCACTTCATTTTTCTATTTTTGAGAGATTATTTAAATGTTGGTGAGCATAAATATCAACTTTTCTGAGAATTATTTTTCTGCCTATTTTTATTTTAGGCTAAAGAAGTAATCTTGGATAAGCAAAAAGTCTCAAATTAAACATTCTAACTACAATACACTGCAAAAAAATGCAAGAAGGTAATTCCTTTTTTTCTTCTGCATTAGTTTTACTTTTTGACTGTGTGTTATTCATCTGTCAGAATATATGCTTCTTATTATGTTATTGTTGAAAGCATGAAAATATTGCTTTGTGTAGAATAAAACTATGTCTAAAAGCTTTAGACTACTAGCCTGTCTGGTGTTGTTTATGAAGTGGTCTGCTCCAATAGCAGAGCCAAAAAAGTACTTACTTCTGCCCATCAGTTTTGTTCCATCAGCTCATTCATATTATTAAACTGGTATATATACTAAACCTAAATCACCTACTGAGAGTTGCATCTGTAGAGCTCCTTCCTATGTAATCCAAGTCTGAAAACCATTTAGAAAGCAATGATTGTGAAAATCTCTCATGAACGTGTTTTCTTGCTGGTATACAGGTTGAGCTACTGCACTAATAAATAGGTTCAAAAAGAAATTCTGCAAGGTTTTATAACATATATCCATTCTATTAAATGCGATGTAAACTCCAGTTCTTGAAATCTTGTAATTAATGACTACCAGAAGCAAACAAATATTAGTGATGCACTATTTTTTGTTTTTACTCTTAGCAAGTATTACTAGCTATTGTGGTAGATAGACACTAGGGCTGATGGACACTTGGCCTAAATACAAATACTGTGATATATCTTTTACTCTTTCCTTTTCCTCTTGCTATAGTCAATGGTATTTATACCAGAATAAGATGTAGTAACAATAAAGTTTGTTAAACCATTTCTCTGTTTATATTTCAAGTGTTGCATTTGTTTCTGTGTTTGATTTCATTGTGGTGAATGTTGATGTAAAGACTAAGCAGTTAGTAAAAAATAGCATTATGGATTGTGCGCATTCTTGGTCTCAATATTTTGGACACTGGCAAAATGGCTCTGCAAGAGTCATTTGTCATTAATTCTGTGCTTTATTTCTTATTTTTAAAAATATTAATTTTAATAATCTTAATTTTAATAAATGTCAGTAATGACTTCTTTTCTTGAATGACCTGTATGATGAGAACATGATAGGGCAACTATAAGAACTTGCTGAGATTCCTAATGAGCCACAAGCACTGCACCCTTTCCTTAGACAACAGTGATTATAACAGTGCACCATCTTGATTACTGAGTGTTTCAAATATTTTTAAAAGGTCCAAGGCAAATGGTGGATACTTAATCTCCATGATATTTGAAAAGTCATGGCAGTCAGGTGAAGTCCCTGGTGACTGGAAAAAGGGAAACATTGCACCCATTCTTAAAAGGGTAGAAAGGAGAACCCTGGGTACTACAAACCTGTCAGACTTACTGCTGTGCCTGGGAAGATCATGGAACAGATTCTCCTAGAAGCTATGCTAAGGCACATGGAGGACAGGAAGGTGATTCAAGACAGCTGGCATGGCTTCACCAAGGGCAAGCCTTGCTGTGTGACCAACCTAGTGGCCTTCTATGATGGAGTGAGTACATCAGTGGACAAGTGAAATGCTAAGGTTGTTGTCTATCTGGACTTCTGTAAGGTCTTTGACATTGCACTCCACAACATTCTTCTCTCTAAATTGGAGAGATATGGATTTGATGGGTGAACTTTTTGGTGGATAAAGAATTGGCTAGATGGTCACATCCAGGGGGTAGTGGTTAATGGCTCAGTGTGCGGATGGAGGTCAGTGACAAGTGCTGCCCTCTGTACTGGGACCAGTACTATTTAATATCTTCATCAATGACATAGTGGGATCAAGTGCACCCTCAGCAAGTATGCCAATGACACCAAGCTGAGTGGTGCAGTTGACATGCTGGAGAGAAGGGATGCCATCCAGAGGGACCTGGACAGGCTTGAAAGGTGGGCCTGTGCAAACCTCATGAAGTTCAACAAGGCCAAGTGCAAGGTCCTCCACATGGGTCAGGGAAACCCCTGGTATCAGTAGAGGCACTGGGGAATGAAAGGATTGAGAGCAACCCTGCAGAGAAGGACTTGGGAGTACAGGTGGATGACAAGCTCAACATGACCTGGTAGTGTGCACTTGCAGCCCAGAAAGCCAGCTGTATCCTGGGCTGCATCAAAAGAAGTGTGACCAGCAAGCCAAGCGCAGTGATTCTCACCCTCTACTCCCCTGTGGTGAGACCCCACCTGGAGTACTGCATCCAGCTCTGGAGTCCTCAGTACAGGAAAGACACGAAGCTGTTGGAGCAGGTCCAGAGGACAAAAATCATCAGAGGGATAGAATACCTTTCCTATGAGGAAAGGCTGAGAGAGTTGGGGTTGCTCAGCCTGGAGAAGAGAAGGCTCCAAGGAGATCTTATTGAGACCTTTCACACTAAAAGGGAGCTTATAAGAAAGGAGACACCTTTTTAATACGGCCTGTAGCGATAGGACAAGAGGTAATGGTTTTAACCTGACAAAGGGTAGATTGAGACTGGATATAAGGAAGAAATTCTTTATGATGCAGGTGCTGAAACATGGGAACAAGTTGCCCAGAGAAGTGGTAGATGCCCCATCCCTGGAAACATTCAAGGTCAGGCTCGACAGGGCTCTGAGCAACCTGATCTAGTTGAAGATGTCCCTGGTCCTTGCAGGGGGGGTGGGACTAGATGACCTTTAAAGGTCCCTTCCAAACCAAACTATTCTATGATTCTATTCTGTGATTCTGCTTTGCAAAAGGAATTACAGCTAAAGCTTTAGATACATTAAAAGAAATCAGTTTGAAAAATTCTTAGCTTTTTTCCAGGAGAAATATAGATCTACCTTCATTAGATAACTGACATTATCTCTCTTCCAAATGGATTCTGCCAAACAGCAAAAGAGTTGGCAACTTGTGGATTAAGAATATAGCTTTACTTAGAACCCTCTGTGTTTTAGTTTTGTAGCCTTTAGTTTTGGCTACACAGTCAATGTTTAAACAGAAATAATGGGAACATGGAAGTAATGGAAATAATAATATAAAATGGTCCCCTTTCCTGCTAGCTGATAAACTAAAGATACTCCATGACATAGCAAAACTCTAATAATTTGTGTTTGATTTCAATGCAGTTTTAAATAATTATGAATATGCTTACTGCAGATTTTGAAGGAAAAATACAAATTTTACTGTTAAAATATTACAGGATTATACACCACAAAAGTAGAAGTAGGAAAAAAGTATTTTGAATTACAATTCTTACTAAAAATAGTAAGTTTTGATCTCTTTGGTTGAAAACTCGCTGACTAGCCAGATGTTAAAAATTTGCTGAATAGTTGTCTCTTAGATTACAGAAGAACATTCATTACAGTGATTACACTTGACAGCTACAGGTGTCTTACCTAAATGCTGTCAGACATATAATCTGCAAAGCTATAATGTAGTGCTTTAAATCTCTTTAACTCTTGTTAGCTAGATTACATGATGATATTATCATTACTTCTGCCACATAAGAGGTATTTGTTCTGTGACTGTATACAAAACTGTATTTCAAACCTTCAAAGAGACAAGTTTCTATGGGAGGAGCTTGACAGATTGATTTATTATACCTATAAAGCCTCTATTAATGTAGTAGCTGAGTATGCCATTCTTCACTGTAACTGGCCTCGAAATTCATCTGTGAGCTACAGAAGCTGAGTTCACCATGGTTGCATAGGCAAAATTCAGATGTAGGTAGGAACTGACTTTTCTGAAGTCATACTGGAAATTTTAAGAGTAACAGTTACATAAAGTCAATAATCCTATTGTCACACCCTCAGCTTTAGACTATTCTTCCTTTAACACTTTGGAAAATAAATTAAAAAAAAGCTCAAAATGTCTCTAAATGTAAATATACACACACTTGAATTCCTCCAGTGAAGGAAGATACACAGGAATACATGAGATACCTTTTTCTTTGTGGTTTTTTTTACTGTAGATCTTTATACAGAGAGGTTGAGAAATGCAGCCAGAGAATGGATTAATTTGAAGAGACAAAGGAATGGAGCAGGAATTTCTAGGGTACTTGACAAAGCAGAATTAAAAACAGATCAGCAAGTTCTGGTCTATACACATCTTTTATAATGAAATAAGGAATGTAAGGTAGAGGTGATTTCTATTCGAGTAGTTCAAGCACTGCAAGTCTGACTGCTGTTAAATGTCTTTCCCCTCTTATCTAAGATTGCACTGGTTAACTAAGACAGCAGGTGCTATACAAAGTACCATGTAACGCATTAGTTTAGAAATCTGATTTACATTCTATTGGAATAATTTCTTAGTGGCAGTATGTAATCTATGGCTTTTTTTGGACTTGGTAGTTTAGTGGGGTTTTTTGAGGGGTGGGGGTGTGTTGGTTTTGTTGTTTTCATCTGGATCCTTAAGGGGAAAACAAAAGACAAACGTATGCTGCTGGAATGTTCACCACTGTCTGCTGGTATACCCATAAATGCCTTTGAAAAAGTTACTCAGTTTCAGCCAGATTACACTAGTTGGGAGAGACATCAAATATATAAAATTTCCTGTAAGTTATATTGAACTTGAGGCCAAGAAAACTTTGATGTTTTTAATCACTGTATTGGATTTTAATTCCAACTTTTTTCTAGCAAGCATGTCATCAGAAGACTCATTAACAAAACTTCCTTTATGGTTTACATTTTCACAGTGATGAACAAGCATTAATTTCCTTTCCTGGAGAACTCCATTCCTCTCCTCCCCTCCCCTCTCCCCTCTCCACCCCTCCCCTCCCCTCCCCTCCGCTCCTGTTTTGTTTTGGTTTTTTTTAAGTTAGGTTTTTTCCATTTATTAATAAGCAACAAATAAAATATTGATTATTTCAAAAGCTCTGTACAGTTGTCTCGTTTGAGATGTAAGTGTTGCTGAAGATTAGATGTACGGCAAAGCTCTGATTTACTGGATGACCCTGTTTTAGCTTGGTTCATTTTGGTGGAGAAGATGCAAAGAAACAAATTTGTGGGAAAGAATTGTAGATGTAAGGGTAAGAGTCTTTCTTTGAGAGTGAGAAGTCCTAATCTGCATTCTTGAAAGAATCTTTGTGAAGTGTGGGAATACTTCCTCTCCACAGACTTAATGGCTGAGAATCGATCCAAGTCTTACATTTCTACAGTTTACACACAGAGGGATAGAGGTGTGACAAGTTGGAAAGGAGAGAACTTCATGTTGCAAAGATAAATAAGTAGAACAAAATGAGTAATTTCCTCAAGACTTGGATGGGAGATGAGGTCAGAAACTGAATGAAGCTGTAGGCAAACTAATCTGAAAGAACTGCAAGACAATTTATGTGATCTTTCAAAACCCGAATTCACTTCTGTGTCTAATACAAGCACGAATATTTTAACTTGAAGAAATTATGTTCATCTGAAGTGTGACCTGCATGAAAGATGAGTAAGTGTGTGGAAAGATCAGTGGCACTCAGTGCACCCTCAGCAACTTTGCAAATGACACCAAGCTGTGTGGTGTGGTCAACACGTTGGAGGGAGAGGATGCTATCCAAAGGGACCTTGACAAGCTTGGGAGGTGGGCCTGTGCAAACCTCATGAAGTTCAACAAGGCTGAGAGCAAGGTCCTGCACATGGGTTGGGGCAATCCCAAGCACAAATATAGGCTGGGTGAAGGATGGGTTGAGAGTAGCCCTGAGAAGAAGCACTTGGGGGTGTTGGTTGAGGAGAAGCTCAACATGACCTGGTAGTGTGCACTTGCAGCCCAGAAAGCCAGCCGTATCCTGGGCTGCATCAAAAGAAGCAAGCAAGTCAGGGGGGGTCATTCTCCCCATATATTCCACTCTCGTGAGACCCCACCTGAAGTACTGTGTTCAGCTCTGGGGCCCCCAGTGTAAGAAGGACATGGAGGGCCACAAAGATGATCAAAGGGCTGGAGCACCTCACCTATGAAGACAGGCTGACAAAGGTGGAGTTGTTCAGCCTGGAGAAGAGAAAGCTCCAGGGACACCTTACAGCAGCCTGCCAGCACCTAAAGGGGCCTACAAGAAAGATGGAGAGGGACTTTTTACAAGGGCATGTGGTGATAGGACAAGGGGGAATGGATTTATAATGAAACAAGGTAGATTTAGATTAGGTATTAGGAAGAAATTCTTGACTATAATGGTGGTGAGGCACTGGACCAGGCTGCCCAGAGAAGCTGTGGGTGCCGCATTCCTGGCAGTGTCCAAGGCCAGGCTGGATGGCACTTTGAGCAACCTGGTCTAGTGGAAGGTGTCCCTGCCCATGGCAGGGGGTTGGAACTAGGTGATCTTTAAGGTCCTTCCACACTAAACCATTCTATGACTCTATGATCACAAATGGCAAATCAGTTGTCAATTTGATTAAGATGAAATATTTGCCTTATAGAAATACCTGGGAGTAAACTGTAAATCTTGATCGTTGAACAGGTTTGCAGACATATCTCTATTCTCCTTTCCTCCCCTCCCTTCCCTCTCCTCTCCTTTCCCATCCCCTCCCTTCCCCTTCCCATTCCTGCTCCTCTCCTCTCCTCCCCTCTCCTCTCCAC
>JAVJGI010000039.1:7771828-7791651 GCA_035590275.1 Ibycter americanus | reverse complement strand
GCCGGGCCGCGGCCACGCGCACCTCGCCCCCCCCGCCCCCCAACCGGCGCGGGGCCCGGCCTCGTCAGCTCAAACCACAACCCCGGCCGGTATTAGCGCAAAGATACCCTTGGGGTAAAGCAGCGCAAATGTAATCTAAGGAGAACGTTATGGGGAAGTGTGTTTATAATTATAATGGGATTTAATGTACTTTGGGACCAGATGATAGCAGTCGTTTAACGAGAACAGCCTAATAACGGAGGCCTCGCAATGAAAGGCGGCGCTGCTCGGGTTATTAGACGCGTATGATAATGCTGCGCTCGCGGTACTATACTTAAGGGTAAGGCATCAGCTACCCCTATTTTTTCAGGGGTTATAACTCTGCCGTTTTAATTGGCGAAAGCGCGGAGCGCAGGCAGCCCGGCGTGCCTGCGGTACGTTTTTGTCCCAATTGCCTAAAACTGCTCGCGTTCCTCCCCCTGCCTGACTTTTAAATCCGAACGACCAAAGCGGGGAGGGCAGAAGCAGCGAGACGGTGTGGTTTCAGGTGTTTGTTTACCCTCCTCTAACTTTTAAAAGGCTTGATTTCAGGACTGAAATTTTGCAGACGGTTAGGGGTATGTTTTTAGTGTAGCTCGCATGAAATTAAGCTGCGTGAGTCCCATTAGCAATAATGGAAATCCCACGGCTAAATTCCCAGGCAGCATCCTGAAAATTAACCCCCCAGTCCTTCCCGTCAACTGGTGCGTTGCACTTTTTGTTGCTCCTCTAACACATATAGTAAAAGCTACTGAGTTGTTTAATAGACTGACTTCCCGCAGCTGCCTTTCCCAAAAGGTACCGACCGGCCTGCCGACCCCGAGCCAGGAAACATGGCGTGCCCAAATCCCTCCCCGGACCCACACCATGCTAGTGTTGCAGGCAGAGCGTGCTGGTGCTTCTGGAGACATCCCTGGGCAGCCGAGGCTTTCAATTTGAAGGTGGTTTTGCTTTTAGAGGCGAAACAAGATGGAAGAGCTGGTTAGACGACTCTGGCCAGAGCATCTTCCCACGAGCCACGTCTCTCAGCCAAAACCGAAGGGATGCCCTGTCACTTGGGGGTTGCTTCCCTCACTCCCCTCTGTTTCCCAGCGGGCTGCACCAAAGCACCGTGGAGGTCTTTCTCCCCACCCGGCTCTGCCTCTACTCGAGCCCCCTTTCCTCCCAAACTCTTGCAGTCCCTCCCCTGCACGCCTGTGCGCACACAGAGCTGTAGGATTCCTGGCTGGCAAGTGGCAGAGCGATCATAACATGCATAAAAGGGGAAAAAGCCAAAAAGCCTCATCCATGACCTCGAGCATCAACTCCCTTTCCCCCCACCAATGCTGCACAGGGGAAATACTAAAGAAGTGCAAACTGTTCCCCACAAAGTCTTGGCCGGGCTGCCCGTGACCTTGCTCACATCGGGTGCCTCGATCCAGAACAGGAAGAACCGACCTGGATGTGTTCACAAGCCAAAGAGAAGAAGCCAAAGTAGCCACTTGCCTCAGTGCCCCAAGAAGGGAGGACAAATCTTCTCCCAGGTTCAGGCACCGGAGTTGTAGGCACGCTGCCAGCCTGGCAGCCCCGGGGGGAGGCACCTGGCGGGGCAGGGGCAGCCCCACAGGGGAGGGGGCAGCGGCAGGGCTGCCCAGCACTGGCAGCCCCCCGGGTGAAGCCTGTGCTAACAGCCATGGCCTTCGGGGTCGTTTCCCCACACCCTGGCATGGGAGTTAGTCATTCGTCGCTCTCCCCCAGTACCTTCCATTTCCCTCCCATCTCTCCCCATCAGTTTCCAATTTATTTACTTTTCTGATCTTAATCCCCACCTTGTAGTGTAACGTGTTTATTAGAAAGGAACCAGCACGTTAAATGAAGCCAAGCTGGGCTCCCGTGTTAAATAGCAGTCACGCCCAAGTGCCTCTCCATGTGCCATTACTCCAAGTGATTGAGGCAATTTCTTCCTCCGCCACGAGTTTCAGTTGTAAATCTCTCAACCAGATACGGGGGCAATGATGTGCTGCCTGGTGCGATTATTATTAACCTCCAGCATTAAACTCGTGAGACGTCCCTGGTTGCTCGGGAAGGTCTTCCTGGGAAAGGACCAGGTGGAGCATGGGCATCCTTCCCGGGAAACCTAGGGATCCCTTCAAGATCCACTTCTAGCCCCCAGCCCTTCATTTATTTTGGACAGGGAGACACAAACGCTCTCGTTCCCAACAGAAATAGCCCAGCAAACGTCAGCAGGTCTGCAGGAAGAATAGCTCCATGAAGCACGGGCAGGGCAAAATAATGGCCTGGAAGTATTCCAGGGGATGATGGCAAGGGCAGCCTCAGGCTGCTCCTCCGGGACTTGGCCAGGCGCATGGAAAGGAACGGGAGAAGAAACCAGGAAGGTCTCCAAAATTACAGTAAGGAGGGAAGTTCCTTCTTCAGGATGCTTAGCCCACAAAAAACCACTGTGGGAGACAGCTTCGGCAAGGAGTCCCCCCAGCATCACCCGCTCTGTGTGCACAGGAGGGCAGGAGGATCCCCCTGGCTGCCTGCTCTCCATTACCCCCAAAACCCACGCACGGGCAGCTGCTCCCTTCCCTGTCCCCGGGTCCATACCCTTTTCCGCCACCTGCACTCCTCCAGTGACCTTAGGCTCGTCATCCTCCGCCTTCCACCCCAGTGAGGGGTGCAGCCAAGTGCCCCCCACTTCTCCGGCTTGCTGGGCCTCGAATTTGGCTGCCCCTACCCTGGCTCTGACCCCTGGGCCCCTTCTCCCCACTGCTTTGGAGAACTGGCTGGTGCATGCCTGAGCTGCGTGCAGGGCGAAGGGACAGGAGCCTTCCTGCGTTGCAACATACGCGTTTTCCTAGGACCAGCTCTGCTCTGCTTTTGGTGTGTCTAGAGGGTTTTCCAGTCTTGCTGTGTGGAGCTAAGTTATGAAACATGGGAACAATGGGAACAAGGATTTTCTGCAAAGTTTTATCTTAAATCAAAAATCTGTGACTTTTAAGAACCGATTCTTGGTATCACTCCAGACTTTGAGAGAAGTCCGCAGCATCCAAGCAATCGTGCATGCACCAGAGCAGGATTTTGTCAGGCGCTGTGGCTTTGCTGCTCGGAGACGGGGTAGAGAGCGCAGTGCTCTACTTTTGCATGCAGCAAGCTGACAGCTTATGAAAAGATGATTAAATGTGTTAGACTTTATTTACAAAAAACCGCAACCCTAAATGCACAAAGCTGTTTGTAAGGGGGAGGGAAGAAAGCCGCGGTGGGCCCCTGGAAGGCTGCTCAGCATGCAGCCACGGCGTGTTAAGCTTCCTGCAAAAGCCATTGATTAGCACCAGGGTCCGTCCGAGCCGTGCGGATACCGGACCCGAGCGCATTGTGGCGGCATGGGGGAGCAGAGGAGTTGGGAACAGGCCCTTTATTGTGCCCCCGCTCGCCGCGCAAAGGGAACCTGAGAGTCGCTGTGAGGATGCAGCTGGGTCGGGGGCTGCGGCGCAGGGTAGCGGGATGCGAGCAGCGCTGCTTTGCTCTTTTCTGCAAGTTACCCGCCTTGCAGTCAAGGCCAAAGTAAATCGCTGCGGGAGCGCAGCCGTAACCAAACCCAGCGGAGCCACGTAGGAGCGCTCCTGCCGTCGTGGGAAAGGTGAACAGACGAAGCCTAGCAATTCAGACGGGGCCAACTAGACGCGTGTGGACCATCCCGGGGCGAGCGCACTGCATAAACCCTTGTCCGCCCTTCCCCACGCGCCTGCCTTTTCCCTTCAACCTACCGGCACCGGCTCGACAAGGGGTACGATCCGGCCCGAGCACGCGACAAAGGCATGGCAGCGGCTACGAGGATAACTGCATCACCCGCCTCGTGACCCGAGCAGCCTGGTGTGTCACCGCGCACATCTGCGCGGCTCTGCCGGCCTGAGCGGGGCTGCTGCACGCGTGCGTCTGCGCGCGACCGGCAGCCTCCCGGCCTGAAACGCCCTCCCTCTCCGCTTTTTTGTTGAAAGCTAGGCTCCTTTAAGGGATATTGCACCCGAGCAACAAATGGGGGACACTAAAATCCTTATGGCGCGACATTTCTGCTCGTAAGCGCCGCTCTGAGTTACAACTTTGCTCCTCCAGGCAGCGGCTCGCAGCCGTACGTCTGCGCTGCGGCGGCGGCCAAATCGATGCCGTTACATCAAAGGAGCGGATTAGCATCCCTCCCGGACTCGCGAGGGATGGGTTGCGATGCACAAACGCGGGTGAGAGGAGATCTGTGCCGCTCACGCGTTTCCAGGAGCATGTCCCTCCGTTCCTCCCCCTTCGTCCAGGTTATAGATGCTGCGCAGCCCCTAAGACAATGAGGCTAATTAGCAGCTTAGGGCCCCGAGCCTGCGAGGGCTGGGAGGGTGAGTGGGAGCTGTGACTCAGGAGGGTGGCAGCCCGGGCCAGCCTCCCCGCATTCCTCCCCTAAATCCCCCACACAAAAGGGAATTTAGCCACAGTGAGTCAGCGAAGGAGCACAAACTTTACAGCCGGGCTTTGAGCCGCCGTGTTTATGTATTCCCCCCCAGCAACGCGCTGCCGGGTTGGTAATTAAATAAAAATGTCTCCCTCTAGCAGGCTATGACCTAATCATTTGTACAGTACCTATTTTTAGCGTTACCCTTTGTACGTATTCGAGAGAGCTCGAGCCAGAGGCATCAACTTTTGAAGTCCTAATAAGCTTGGGGTGGGTGGGTGGGTGTCATCTTTGTTTAATTTACTGTGTAATTATTTTTCCTCTTTTCCCCTTCTCTTAACCTGAAATATTTGACATCCTCATGGGACGAGAAAAAGAGATGTGCTAAGGCTTTAAATGTCAGCCCCAACTGTACAGCACTGAGGAGGCTTCACGCGTGCTCGGTAAAGTTCATCCTGGAAAAAAAATATCCCACCTTTTAAATAGAGCAGAATCTCTATTATACTGGAGCCTCAGCAAAGCATTTCTGGGGGGCTCACCGAAACAGGGGATGCTCTAATGTTTGCTTCAGAGTTTCAGCCTGCTTTGCCTCTGCCTCCCTGAACCCTCTGGGCTTGGTTCTCCTCAGGATTTGCGTAGTGCTGGGGAAAGAGCCGGTTTCAGCACAGCAAGGCATCGTTGCTGCTGGTGGTCCCCCAGGAGCGGGGTGCAGGGCCACACCTCCACCCAGGAGCCTCCTTCCCAGGGGCACATTCCTTCTCCAGAAGGATCGTACCCAAGGGTAGATGCTAACAAGAATTCCAGGCGAGTTAAATACCCATCTCATGCTTTTCCGAGTGCGAGATTAACATATCATTAACATATTGCTTAAACCTCTTCCTGCCTTTAAACAGGACAGTTTTCAAGAGCCCCTGAATGGCTTTGGAGTTTAAAACCCTGGAAGTCACTCAGAACCGCAGGCAGCATCGGCCATCCTGTTGAAGGCAGCTGGGTTTCATGCCCTTGCGATACCCAAGTTCGCTTACTGGAGGGAGCGAGCCAAATCCCGCATGTCAGTCACCGAGCGGACACCTTTACCCCTAATTTCATCTTTCCTCGCTAGCAAGGGCAAAGCTCCATGTCCCATTTCCAGTTGCATGAGTCATCTCGTCCCCTTTCCAAAGGGGGAGAGGGATAGAGAGATATGTGGCTCTGTGTGTGCACGCACAGAAAAGGCATTACCGTTTTTGACAGTGCAAACAAAAGCCCACACTTGTGGAAGACTTTTTCCCCCATCCCTTCCCTTCCCTTCACATGTCTGTGCATTAAACATTCACACAAAATGCCTTCACAGCTGGGGAAACTTCTGCCAACAGGCGCTCCTCCTTCTTCCCTTTCTTGCACCAGGAAAAAAAAAAAAGCTAGTGGCTGAATCACACATCATACAGATTGTGTTTCTAAGATGATCTAGCTGCATAATGAAGGTATTTTGGTCTCTGTTTAAATTCCTCTTCATCTCTTTCATCATTCCTATCACCACTCTAAACTGTACAACTCCAGAATGTACAAGAGAGTTGGAATAAAGTCAGAGGCCAAGCGTTACAGTCTAGGTTCAAGGTTAGATATTAACTGATTTTATTTTCTTAATAATTGCCAGAAGATACAATAAAACCCTGGTATCTTATCTGGTCACAGATTCCTAAGTGACTGAAACCTCAGATAACATTTGTGTGGCAAGACAGCTTGCAAACGCCCTTTTCAGGGGAGATTGTTATGAATCCCTGGCAAAGGTCGGGAGAAATCAGTGTGTTCCAGCTCAGACACGACATCCATCGCCACAAACCCCACGGACGTGGGCTCGGCAGCCCAGCTGCACGATGGGGTCGGCACTGGGAGGCCAGTGTGAAGGAGCTTCCGTGCCCTTGGACCACGCAACGTTCACGCCAGAGGGAGATTGGCACGGTCCACCTTCGTCTACGCCAGATTCCCTACTGGAACGGCTCGATCGGCCTCCCAGGAATGAAAGTAAACACTCCTGCAAAGCTGTGCCTGGATAAGACCTGTCTGCCCAGGGCCAGAGGTTCACACGTGCTTCTCTGAGCGGCTGGGGATGCAAGCACGGGGAGGCAGCCAGGCTTGCCACGCAGGCAGCGGACACGGCTCTCACCAGGTGTGGGGCTGCTGCCCAAACTCCCCCCGACTCCTCTCAAGGGGGAAAGTCCCTTTTGAAACCCAGCCCACTGCTTCTCACTGGCGTGCCCCTCTCCTCCGCCACTTCTGCTGCTCCAGGTACTTCATCTTTAGCCTGGGAGAGACCGATCCCACCACAAACGGACCAGAACACCATTTCTTGCTGCCATTTGAAAAAAAAGTTTGCCATTCCAAGAAAGTTCACCGTTCCACACTCAATGTTGGAGCATTTGCATCGCCGCTGTCCCTATAGAAATGGATGCAGCATCACCAGATTGCTGTGGGCCCTCGGTGCTGTGCAAAGGGATGGGGAGGGTGGGGGTGGGGGTGGGCAGGCAGGGAGCCCACTCCTGGATTCACAAAGCAAAATGGATTTTGGAGGGGGGATTCCAGCCCCAGAGGCTTTTGAAGTGGCACATTTTGGAAACATCCCTTCAAGGTATCTGAAGGGGGGGGAACCCCCCGTCAAAACACAACTCTCATGAAAAAAAGTAATTATCTCAAAGGAGAATGAACTGGAATAAGGAAAAAAAATATTGAAAAGTCCTAAAAGCAGATCAAGTTCTGAGCCTCTGAGAGGTTCCCTCAGCACTAACAGATCATTTTCTACCGTTCCCCCACCTCAAGAAGGCAACACTCCCACTGCCGTAAGCCCCCCCAGGGGCTGCAGGACCCACACCCCTGCAGCAAACCGGCTGGGCACCTTTCTCCCCGTGGGTACCTCGCTCATTATAAATGCTTCCCAACAGCCCACAGGTGGTGCACAGGGTGTATCATGCAGCAGCACCGGGACCGAGGTGCTGGGTGGAAGCGTGACGTGCAACCACTGAAGAGGGGCACTGAGGCCGGCGGGGGGGGGGATGCTGAAGCGACTGTCGGGGTCGGGGGCAGAGCTTAACCCCGATGGCATCTCAGCTGCCAGGGGCACAGGAACAGCTCATGGTTTTGGAAACAAGGTACAGAAAAGGTGGTTTAACTCCCAGCCAGCTCATCGAAGGATGCCGTACAGTGATGCTGAGCGAGGGGGCTTACTTAAATACAGTTTTTTCCAGGTGAGAAATGCTTGACCTCAAGTGTTTTCTTCAAGGCTGGTAGCAGTGCAGATCTCAAGCGCTCACCACACCCAGCTCCGGGGCCCAATCTTTGGACATACTCATCCTCCGGTTAAGCACTTTTGTTCCCAGGGCCTGGTTTTGCTCACAGTGCTGCATGCCATCAGCTGCAATAAAAAACAAAGCTCATGGGCTCCCAAAAAAACCGGCTTTATTTCAGACATGAAGTGGTGCTGTGTTAACTAGCAGGTGAAACACTTCACCGGCGTTGCTCAAGAGTTCAGCTGAGGTGATGAGAAATAATCCTCGCTGGTTTTAAAGCCTGTGAGTTTTGCAGTAATACTGCTCCTCATCACATCCCTCCCTGGGAAAAGTGTTTCCAGCAGGACATGGGCAGCTCCAGAGCATGCACCGACAGACTGGCTGCACGGCAAAGCTGCGGTACAGCCCGAGCCCAGCGCTGGGGCGAGCGCCCTCGCTTCTGCTGCCGCCCACGGGAAGAGCAGTTATTCTGTACATCGAAGGCTTTTTTTGAAGTGGTCATCACCATGGTAATTATCTGAGAGCATCCTGCCCTACATCCTGGGGCACCAAACTGCTCTGGCCTCGCTGCTGGCTGCTCTCGGCAGGAGCACAGTGTCCCCCGGTCCTTGACCCACACGACCATCGGCAGGGGAATTACGACGCTGACACCGTGCGCTGCGGTTAGCTGCACAACGACAGCTGGACCCCACTCGCAGGACTCTAGCCGCTGTATCTCAGCTCATGCACACACCAAGTTGTTTTCTCATTGGTTTTCATCTCGTTCAGGCTTCTGGCCAGGACTGCGATTGCGAACGACGCAACGTGCATCTCCAGTCTGCTGGGCTTCACGCGCTTGTGGCACCAGCTGCCTGGGGCATCCCTTCCTGCTCGGTGAGCCAGGGCAAGGCTGGACCCGTGGGCAGAGCGTGACACTGATCCCGGGAGCGCACTGAATGGGATGCACCGCCTGCCTCCTGAGATCAGCCGCGCTCTCGGCAAGGGGCAGCAGCACCCCACATCTGCCAGTGAATCCTGAAAATCAGAGAGCTGGCGCCGGGAATCAGCTTGGAGCAGGTTTGGAGGGAAACCACATCACTTCAGCACAGAGTGAGCATCATCCAGGACACTCGGCGGTGTTACTTGTGCCTCAAGCCCATGATCTTTGACAGATTTCTGGAAATTTAGAGGCTGTCATGGGGTACCGTCAGAGGATCAGAAGGCCTGCTTTAATCTCTGCTTTCATTACCACTTTGATGTAAATTGCACTTTGCCAGAATCATCTTTTGGACATGTTTATTCCAGGAGGATCCAGTCGCAAACCAGGAATGGAAAAAGTACATTTTCCTTGCGTTTTGGCCACATGGTGCCCAAGATGAGACAATTCAAGTCTCTGTGACCTGAAATGCTGCCCCTCTCTCTCGTAATCCTAATCCTGCTGGAAACAGGAACCAGGCGCAAGCGTACTCTGTGTAACGCTCACAGCCTGGGCTGCATGCAGGTGGTGCTCTCCTCCATAGACCACTAGACAAGCGTACAACTAAGATTTTGCTCTTTTCAGGGTCAGAACGCCTAATTTTATATTCCATGATCAAGGTCCCGATTTGCTCTTTCCGCAGGTGCAATTTCACCGCTTGCAGGTCCTTCTGCGGTGGAGAAGTCAATGCCATGTACACATGCCAGCACCCAGAGTACCCCGATGTGATGCGGTGCCCAGAACTGCTGCAGCGATGGAGTTTGGAGAGTAATAAAGGGCAGCGCTTGATAATTAATCCCAGCCCCAAGAGTTGCAGACACCAGAAAGGTGGCATCATCAAAAAAAACCACCGCGAAACTCAAAACAATCCCAAGGTATAAGGCGAGGCACATGTCTGTGGAGGTGGGTCCTTCTCCGTCAGTGCTCCCAATGAGGTCCACGCTCAGAGGGAGGAGAAGAGGGGGGAAGGAAAGGAGATGAGTGAGAGCGCTGCCTGCTGCAAATATTGACATAACCATTATGGGCATGTATAAAACTCCCATTTGCGTGATGCGAGCGTGATATTCTTTGAATACTTCTGTCTCGAGGAATTCTTTATTTTGCCATAGAAGAAAAATGTTTTCATATTCTCTCCTGCCGTTCAGACCTGCAACCCAGCGAGCCCTTTTGCCCTTGAGAGCCATAACATTATTTGTTAACATTTTTATGATGCCAAATGGTCTGTGCTAGAATGGGTGCCATTCTTTAGCTGGGAAACCATATGGCATGCCGAGTAATAAATAAGGTATTGTGATAGTTAATGAACCTAATTGCTAGCAAAGGCTTTAATACAGAGAATGTGCTGCTGAGAATTTAGCACCACATTAGAGATGCAGCAGAGCTCCTCTGACTTCTGAGGCTTAATTTAAGTTCTATATTGCAAACTCCAGAAAATAATTCCAAACCCTCCTGCTGGAAAAGCAACCTGCTGGTAGACTGTGATTATACTGAATTACTAAAATCGCAATCAATTTTATACACTCAGTTAACCCTTGCTAGGGAACTCGCCTCTCCGCAATTTGAGGGGAAGCCACGTCAAAGAGGTGCCGGAGCTGAGCAAGCGGGAGCATCATGGGCATCATCCTCACCATGACTGGTCCTCTCCCCAGCATCTCCCTCTTCTGGGAGCAACCCCTTTTCCTGGCCTCTCCGCCTACCAGCCACACTGACTGTAGGCAAAGTGAGGAATAAAAGCTGCGATTATGAACGGTCACCGCTATTTCACTCCATGACTGACTTATTAACCGCTGTCCTCGCATCACAGCAAGCAGACGTGGCAGAGAGTGCAGACGCTGCCTCTGCCTCGCAGCGCACGCGCTCCCGGGAAGCGCTCACATGCTTGGAAAGAGCAGCAGGAGAAAACTTAAAAATAAAGTTAAACTTGCTTTGCTTCCCTCAGCCCTGGAGGGTGGAAGAGCTCTCCTGGCCTCATGACATTCCCTGGCACTGCTATGGATTTTAAATTTTAAGGTGTGAGCCCTTCCAGCCCGGAAAACCCTTAGATGACTTGTGCCTGCAGAGGGGCACCGGCGCTCGCCAAGACGCTGCCCACACACGCCGGGTGGGCACAGCCACCACTCCCACCCTCTTGCACAGTGGATTTTTAAAGCAGTGAACGGATGCGTGGGACACTGAATATTCCCTGTTAGGCTGACATCTGGCCCACCAGAACCCACAGGAAGGTAAGGATATAATGGTTTGGGAAATGCTATTATGCAAAACCTGCAGTTCTCTCAGTTGCAAAGACGGACCCACGGACAGAAGGGATGTCCCCTGCCACAGGTGACAGCCGTGCTGCAGCGTGCCTGCACCTCCTCTAAGGATGGCTCTTAAATGCTCACCAGAGTTGGAAACCATCACGCAGATGCTGTGCATCATCCCCTGAATCACCTTCCATATAAAAAAGAAGCTGCCCTCTGCATGGCAAGCCCTTTTTTAGAGATGCAGCCTTCCCCGAGAGGTCGTCCGCTGAACTGGCTGCCCAGGGAGACCCGATGAGTTCTTGTAGAGCAGTGCTGCTCTTTCAGAGCCTTCAGAGGGGGTGAGGGGGGAAAAAAAAAGAAAAAAAGAAAAAAAAAAAGAGGTTATTGGTTTCTTCCCTGCTCTGATTGCGCTGAGCCATCCTGCAGTCACGTCCTCCTGCTGACAGCGGGCGACTCTGCTCTGTAAGGCAGTGACATCCCGGCTCAAAGCACGAGGGAGGGAGATGAGAAGGTTCCCCGGTGGGGCTGCCCTTCTCTATCCCCCTGCACCAGCCCACAGGCTTGTTCTCAGCCCCCTGCAGACTGCTCCCGCCCCAGGCTTCAGGCAGGTGGCACAGGCTTGGCGCGCCCCGGTGATGCAGGGTGTCAAGGCAGGAGGTGGCCGGGGCCAGCACCCACCAGCAGCATCAAATGGGGAAAGTGCAGAGATAAAGAGCCGCGCAGGGCGGATTTAATACTGTACATAAATACACTTTACAATCTGGGGAAGGCTCAGTGCTAAGAGGAAACCATTGGAATATTTTATCGTGATGCAGATCGAGTGAAAAGACTGTGAATAAATAAAAGGGAAGATAATTATTTGATGGAGTTCTCTTAGGATATGCCACAGCGGGGAATACTTACAGAGAATACATATTACTAGAGAGACACAGCTATTCAAGCATCAAACTAACCTATAAATTGTCAGAGGAGAAAATTGGAGGAGAGGAATGGATGGGGTTTTGGGCACCGCTCTCATCAGTAACGCGGGGTTGCGCTTTCCACCTTCCCCGTCACAATTCCCTCTGCCCGAGGAGTCACAGTCCCTGAAAAAGGGAAGGCTGCCTCCAATAAATGTCTTTCAGAAATTACGGCCGAGCCACTACAGTACGGAGATGGCGTCATTTATCTCCCCGCCATCTGCGCGGGCTCGTTGGGCCGGGTAGCAGCAGCCTGCTCCCAGGAAGCCTCATGTTTTGCAGGGTGAGAAGGTTCGTCAGCAGCACCCAACATACCTCGTTAACCATTCTCCCCCCGTCCCCGATCCCTCCGTGCGCTGCACTGCAGCCACTGAGGCTGGCTTCCCTCTCATCCCATGCAACCCCATTTCAGAGGGGAACCCCACAGGGGAAGGGGCTTCCAGCTGCAGGACCAGGCAGGTCCATCCCCTACGGTGCGCTTCCCAGCATCTCTCTCGAGCTGAAAGTGAACTGCCAAGTCCCAAGCTCTTCCACAATGGGGTACATCCCTCGACCGCGCGTCCCGCCCAGTCCCAAGCCAAGGGTCTCCAACACTAGCAGACACTACTGAAGCTGTGCATGCTCAGCAGCATTACTCTGAGTGATTTTCCCCATTTTGGGGAGCATGACAGCTACTTCCCGAGGTCAGAGTGCTTCCTAGAGGCAGAGCTGGAGAGAGTCCCATGCTCCCTGCCTCCCACCAGCCCAGTCCCACTTCCCTCCAAGCCAGTTATAGGTTCACATCTCCCAGTTCACAATAACGTATTAATCCCAGCGACTTCACTCAGCAATATCCCTAATGGCCAGCTGCAGCTGTAAATAACCCACAAAAATCTCATTTGTGCAATGCAAAAGTTAGAGCACTTGCAATGCTTATTCCCTGTTAATTTGTTGGTTATCAAGCCATCGATCCGGATGGGCTCCAGAGGCATGCTGGGGACCCGGCACGCTGCCTCGGCACAGGGCCGGCCGCTCCCACTGTAAATGCTGGTGATAATCATGGGCAGGCATGCAATTAATAAAACAGCCACTCTCCTTTTCATGCTCTGAATTGCAGCCTTGCTGTGGCACAGGGACCCCAAACTTTGCTTGTAGATGAGCATCACTGTCCCTGGAGAAAGGGCAATTTAAATGTTGGGGGGACCCGACATGGCCTGGAGTAGAAACGCGCCCGTGAAATTTCCAAGCAGGTTTAATGAATATAAGAGTAACACAGCAGGTGTTCATTAACCTTTCCCCTCCCAGGCAAGTCACAGGTTGAGAATACAATCCCTATAGGATAGCTGCCATGGGAAAATCTTCACTGGGTGTCAAAAATCCTATACTGCTTTTCCAAAGGCTAACTCAGGAATCCTATAAAGACGGCACAGACTAAATCGAAACCGTGCCGATACAGAGTCTGTGGGTAAGGGTGGTTTGTTACGCAGCTGGTTTAATCAAGTGCCACTCCCATATTTTTCCCTTTTCTCAGTATTTTCAGCACTGCTCCTTACCAAAGCACCCCCTTTGCCCATAACCTCCCTCCTGCACAGCGCTGATCCTTGTTCCTGGAGGCAGGTGGGACCGTAAATGGAGGGTGGCAGGGGGCTGAGAAAGACCTCCCTCCCTGCCAGGGTCTCCCCCGGCCCCGCCAAGCCAGCTCCCGCCCCACGCCTGGTACAAAGCCCGGGGACCAGGTCTGCGCGGGTGCAAATGGGTTTACACCTTTTACTGACGAGGCTGATGTCATTAGCTCTGAAAATCTCCCATCCCTCTGGGAGCGAAGGAAACCTTTGGCTCCTTTATGGGGAAGATATAAGAGACAACCCGTGTTGCAAATAAGCAGCCTTGCGTAATTAGCAGAGGTGCTCGTTATTTTAAGCGAGACTCACCGTCACTTCCAAAACCCCAAGCCAGAGCAAAGGCAGTGCCAAACGCAGGATACCTTTAAGGCTGGCTCAGACAATGAAATCAAAGGCAGTCTGATGATGACAGGTCTCCCTCCCTCCTTCCCTCTGCCTGCCAGAAGGGAATTGCTCAGTCACCTGCACCCAGAGTAGGACTTTGTCCCCATTCCCGTCATTAATTTATTGCCTGTGAATTAGTGGGGCCCCAGAGATCCACACAGCCCACCTGTTCCCATCGCCTGCCTCCCCACGCCTAGCGCTGACATTTGGAGGCTTGGTGGCAGGTACTGGCACTGGCAAATGGTCCCATAAACCATCCGCTAATGCGACGCCTGCCAGCGCGCGGCCACCCCGGTCCCTCCCGGAGCCGGGGATGCTGGGGTGCTGCTGCCGTGCACGGGGAGCCAAGAGGAGCATCGTGCCTGGCTGGTGGGGAGGGACACATGCAACCAATGTATTTTTAAATAGGTCTCATTTTTCCCTGGTAAAGTAGCTTTTAATGATGCAGCTGTGGGGATGCTCAGAGGCACGACGTAAAGTATCCTGTTTTTGGTGACTTGCAGCACAGTACCCTGCGCTGCTGCTCTCCAGAAATCTCCCCAGCCAGTTTCATCCTTTCAGCAGAGGTCACGCTTACATGAGTGTTACTCCATTTATTCCAAATGCACAACACTACTTTAATTGCTGTCATTCTGGACTCTAAACAAATTGGCCCTAAATGCATTTTTGCAAAACAAAACGTATTTTGTTAAAAGGGGATGGGAGAAGGGAGATTTTTAAAACTGCTATCGCCGTAATGTGATGAAATTACCATGTAGCACGCAGGGGTCTGAAAGCTGCAATTAATATCCCACACCTTTCTGAATCCTTTGTGTCATGACAGTCCTGGAAAAATAGTGTTGGTCTGGGTCTGCAGCAGGAACCAGTCCTCCCGCTCCTCCCCTTGGACCCACTGCAAGCGCCTGGATGCCAAGTGGCTCATCCCCTTCTCAGGGACGGAGGCAGAACCAGCAATACATCAAACCCCAGTGTGCCTCCATTTCCACACCACGGCTTTTGGTTTGCCTGCTAAAGAATGAAGGCACTGGCAAGCGTGCCGCCCCCTGACTGGGCTGCCGTGATTTTTGGACACCTGAGCCAACATCAGCCACAGTCAGGGATGTCAAGCGCAGCACATCTCTATGAGTTTCACATAAAGAGGTAGTAGGGTAAAAGAGGGCCCCCTCTTAGTGTTCCCATTGGAATAAAAGCTACGGAGTGGTCAGCAGACACTGGCCCATCCACTCACACCTAAACCTGCCTTCAGCCTCATCGGTTCTACCGCTTTGTCCCCCATACCACAGGAGCCGAGAGCAGTCAGACTCGTTGCTAATCAAGGGAAAATAAAGAGGTTTTGAGAAAGTAACCTGTAAACAATCCCTATTAAAGAGAGAAAACTCTCCACCTGAAGCAGCCCACCAAGTATGAGTAGATGCACAGCAACAGCTCAGCTCCACTGACTGAAGCCGCTGCTGCACCCACTCTGGGGTTGATTTGCACTCACAGGGGACATGGCCCTAAGAGTACATCTTTCTGCAAATGCTTCTCCCTTCGCAGGCATCACCCCCCCCCCCGAAGCAGCTTTTTCTTCTGCTGCATCCCTGGCTCCACAGGTTAATGGCACTGCTGGCAACAAGTGCTGCTCGGCTGCCGGCACGAGGGATGCAAGCCCTGAGCGCACTCCAGAGCTCTCCGCAGCTCTCGCTGCCACCAAACCCAGCCGCTCTGCCACCCAGAGCCCTGCTGACTTACTGTGCTGCGAGGGAGCGAGGGTGTCCCACCTAATAGCACGGAAAAGGGCAGTTGGACACCTCATCTCACCTTCCTGACAAGCTGAAGAAATGCTCATCATCCAGCTCAATGCGCTGGGGGAGAGCACGCAGTGCCAAGGCTGGCGAGCACGCTGGCACTGATGGTGCAACAAGAAAAGGTTTGCAGCACAGGCAGGTTTCTCGAGCCATAGGGCAGAGCGCTCACACCAAGTGCCATGGGTACCTTTGCCCCTCAGGTGTGCCTACAGATGCTGCTTTACTGCACGAGGCACTGGACAAGCGTCAGGAGCAGTCCTGCACCAGCTCGGCTCAGGGGGTTTGCAGGCGCAGCCGCAGCAGGCACAGTCACATTCCCTTTTGCTCCAAGGCTCCACCACCTCGGTGCCCAGAGCAACCCCAGCGCAGAGATGCAGCTCGTGCCAAGCTTTCTGCAGCCACCTTCCCCAACTCCCCAGAGCTGTGGGGATTTGCCAGCTGGGACATGGATAACCTGGCTGAGCAACCTGCTGCTGCCACTGCTCTTTTGCAGAGCTCTGCACTGACGGGCAAAGGAAAGACTGAGGTCTGAGATGAATCACACCGTGATTTCTAGGCAAAGTCCCGTTAACGAAACTGCTCAGAGGCATTGCAGTTCCTAGTCAAGTACTGTAGGGATGAAAGCCTTATTTATGAGTAAGATATATCTGCAGAGGGAGCAATAAACCGCAAAGCAAAGTATGAAGGTTTGCAGCAAATGCTGTAAAGTTTTACACTCCCGAAAACTAGGAATAAAAGATATACCCATTTAAAACAAAGTGGATGGAAAGGGTTTCCACAGGACTGTAAAACAGCTTTATAATAGCTAATTGCTAGTTTCTTGTTGCAGCACAGAGAAATTTAAGGCAGAAAAAGAATTGTTTAGATCTCCATTGAAGAGCAGGAGAAAAGAAAGGAAAGCGGGGTAGGGGGGGAAGAGAAGAGCGCAGGGGAACGTGAACCTTTTGTTCGGGATCCTCTGCACCACGCGGAGGAAGAGGCGTCTTTTGTTCCCAGCGCTGTGCTGCCCAGCCCTGGCTGCTCCTGCTCCCCACCATGGGCAGGAGCCTCTCGGGGAGCAAAAGCCACGGGGTGACACCTGGGGCAAGATCCCAGCAGCATGCCCCTTTGTTGGTTACACATAATTTAACTAAGATCATATCAAGGCACGCGCAAGAGAGAAAATCGGCCGAGCATCTGTTCTTGCTTCTGCCCCTGGGAGGAGGGGGCAGAGGGAAAGGCACGGCAGTGGAGGGGTATTCCTCCAAGTCCAGCAAGAAGCTTGAAGTCTAATGCTTTTGACCAAGTACAATACAGCAAAAAAACTCAAAACATTCTCTGCAACAACTGAAACAATCAGCTGCCACCCTTCCGACCAACTCCATCAAAAGCACCAGTATCCCAGCGGATACCCATGAGGGACCCCTGTGTTACCACCACGCAGATCCACCCCAGAGGGAACGTCCACCCATGGAAGCCTAAGAATGCTTGCAAGAAAAAGCTGTGGAGTTTGCAAAAATCCCCCAAGGAGCTGTTGCATTGCAGAAAATAAGTGCATTTTATCCTTTAAAAGCACAATTGTCTACACCTGCTCCAAATAACCACTGTTTTTAGCAAAAGAACAGTTACCCCCTTCTCCAAAAAGTATCAGAGACCAGAAACATTTACTTTTCACATTTTCTTTACACATATTCCTGCAAATATGAAGGAGGGGAGCATCTAAAGCTCAGTCCAGCATAAAAAAGTACATAGAAGATAAAAGAGTGCTTTTAGTCCCAGCCTCGAAGCCCACCTCCCTTCCCTGTGCACCCCAGCTCAGCTCTGTGCCCCACACAGTGCCCGGGTGCCTTGCTTACCTCTGCCCTGGGGCAAGGACACAGCCGGAGGGTGGGATGGGTCCCGGGGTGGGCTGGAGCAGGCGGGGGGCTCTGGTGCTGCCGGCTGCAGAGCCCAGGACCAGTCCTAGGGCTGTTGAGGCTCAAACCCATGCAGAGCCTGGGGCTGACCCTGCGCTCAAGCACGAGCTGGCTGCTTTCAGTCCGGCTCTCCGACACCAGCACAAGCCGTGCTGGTAGCAGATGCCACCCAGAGCCCAAACCACTAGCACCTCCAGATGCTGCAGGTGCCAAAACCTCCACAATCCCCTCCCTGCCCTTAATGACTTCCCCAGCTGCTGCTGCCCAGGTGATGGGACGAGGCCAAGGTGTTCCTCCTTAGGCTGATGGGGCACGGTCCTGTCCCACCAAGGAGGGCTCCGCTCCTCCTCTCCCAACAGATCTCTGCAGGGACATGTTTTTTGGTGTTTTTTTTTTGTGTGTGTTATTTTTCCTCCCTGTAATGGCAGATTTTGAGCATTATCCAGGAAAGTAAGCAGAGCAATATGTTCCACAGTGTAAATATCGAAACGCTGTTTATATCAATCAGAGAAGCACTTAGGTAGAGATGACAATGGAGCCCGCAGAGCCCTAATCACACACTTTGATTGAACTAAAAGTATGGGGGGAAAATGGAAATCAGACGTCTGGAGCTGAGATTTCAATAGAGATGGAAAGCTGGAGCAACAGAGCTGTTCAGGGGACTGCTCGCGGCTTGGGGGGCCGCAGAGACTCTGCATCCAATTTCCAGGAGTGGGGAGTGCCGGGCTGGCAGCATGGGCAACCAGGTGTGCTGAGCAGGGACTTGCTAGCCCCAAGATGCTCCACCGCCCCCACTCTCAGGTACCCTGCGGCACTCTGGGTGATGACGGTTTATACTTTTATCCGCAAATCAAGTCATTCAATGAGCAAAAACAGGCTCTACAGACTGAGATGTAAGTGCTGCCATCAAACAGCACCAGAAATGAGCCAAAGCCGCCAAACTGCAGCCGGCTGCAGGCCTGTGCTGCTTTTATGTACCTCAGCCTGGTATCTTAAAAAACAATAAATTCGGAGCCTGGCAAGGGCACATGCATTTAGGCTTGGCTCAGGGTGCTCCCTGAGCCCTGCTGTGAACTTAGTGCTGCTCAGCGCAGACCTGAGCCCAGTGGAGCCATGGGGATCACTCTGATTTTGTCGGCATCTCTCATCGGGCACTGTGATGACTCCCTGGTCCTTTCTGAGGCTGGCGAGGAGCAGGGCATGCCTGCCCACTGCTTCTTTCACTCCTCGTCTTCTCCTGTAGAAAGCAGAACCCTCTCCTCCTCCTGACAGCCCCCCAGACCCAGGCAGGTTCCTGACCTGCGAGGGAAAAGCAAGTGAGCCAAGCAACCTTCTGAAAAAATGTAAATATACCATGAAGAGTGAGAACAGGTCTCCCCAGAGCGAGGTGGGGGGCTGGCAGGGTGGCATTGCTGCTCAGTCCCACCTCCAGCACTTTCTTTGGGAGCACAGATGCAAGCATCGCTGGATTCTAGTTGTTGGTATCAGCTTTGCTGCTGGCATCTTCCCATTCTTAAGAGCATCCCCTTGCAGCCTGCTGTACATGATGGCGGGGTGTGAGCCTGGGTGGCCGCATCCCGGTACAGCATGCAGCACCTCAAACGCTTCCCTGAGCTCCAAGGATTTCACAGGGGAGCCAGTTCATCTCTCCTTTGCCTCCCGTTCCTGTTGCAGCGCTGAGATTTCAGGCAGCAGAACAACCCCCCCGGCATCAATAGGATGTTTCTTAGGGCTTGCAGGCTGGGAGTGCCTGTGGTCTGCTGCGAGGGCTGACGTCTCACAGCAAAGATGCCCCTGGGTCCGCTTGCTGAGGCCAGGGGAGCTCTTGTGGGGCCAGTGTAGCAAAATAGCAGGGTCCACTCTTTGTTGGCCTTGCTCTCGGAAGAAAACCTCTTTAACATGCTGTTCATCTTTCAAGCCGACATCCTTTTTACGCTTCATATCTTCAGCAGCGGGTTTCGCATAGGCAGGTCTGGCCGTGCCTGCGGTACGGTGAGCAGGGTTTGTTAAGCAAAGTCACCTCAGGATCTAACATAGCGCTTATTAGTTTGAGGATGATGCGCCTGTCACTCCTAATGACAGAGATTTAAAAAAGCGAAGACCAATTATATAGATTCGGGGTCGGTAATGAGCCTAAACCCATTTGATCATTTCGGCTGCTGCCGGGCGAGCGGGAAGGGGCTGCGGTGCCGCAGGGATGCGCCAAGCGCGGGGCTCTGCTGCCGCTCGGTGGCCGGGACGGCACAGGAGGCTGCTGCCCCCGCCGCGCCCCGCCGGGGCGTCAGACCTATATAGAGGCTC
>JAVJGI010000039.1:7644795-7761389 GCA_035590275.1 Ibycter americanus | reverse complement strand
GCCCGCCTGGGCCTGCTGGGCCGCTCCCGCCCCACCTCCCTGCTTCCAGGGGCACCGGCCCTCGCTGCCTCGGGGCTCGGGCCGCCGTGGCCTCCCAGGGCAGGCGCTTCGGGCCCAGGCGGGAGCGTGGGGACGCGGCTGGTGCTTTGCACCTCCGAGCGCCCGCTCTGTGTCCTCCAGGCGGCAACTTCTGGCACCCGGTAGATCACTGGGTCGCTGTGCGTGGCAGCGTCACGTCTCAGGACTGAAACCACTCGGTACTAAACTTTTTCTCCTTACCTTTGTCTTTTTCTTTTCCTGGCAGGGCCCTAACTTGATTATTAATCAGCCCGACGAGCTGCTGGATGGCATGTCCGAGTGGTGCAAGGAGCATCATGGGAAGGTAACCCTTCTAGAGCAGTCACACTACGATTTCTTTCTTTGCAATGAGAATGACGTATAATTCAGGATTGTTAGTTGCGGTACAGTCACCTAAAAAGGGACAACTCCTGTGCTGAACAGTTTGCAATCAAACAGAGGGGATAAAGAATGGGAGACAGTGAGTATCCTCCTTATTTTGTACCAAGGAGCTGATGTGTAATGTTTTGCCCAAGGTCTCGCAAGTCATCCAGGGCGTAGCTGCCAATTGCATTTATGTATCTTTAGTCTTTGTCGCATGTCTTGGCTGCGAGGTTGCCCCGAAGTGGCCTGTGCCCTGTAGCCTGGTTTTTTTACAAGTTTGGATAGCTCTGGAAGCTGCTTTGTGACTTGAGAGCCGGAGGCATCAGCAAAGGCCAACAGCTAGTGAGCGGTCCCCTGAGATGTCTGGAGTGACAGCTCACGGGAGAGTTGCAGGGAGGGTGAGATGAGTGTCGGTGAGCCTGGGAATGGCATCTGTCACAGATATGTACACCCAGTTCCCGTCTTCAGAGGTGGAGGCTTGGCATTGTGCCTCTCGGTGTGAGGTTAGGACATCGGGTTTGGCTCCCTGGTCTGCTTGTTGAGCCGTTGGCCCTGGCCTGCATCTGCAGGAGCCCCAGCCGTGGGCTGGGTTGCATGGAGTCCTCTCACAGCTCCTCCCTGTGAAGTCTGTTCTGCGTTGCCTAAAATAATTCACAGAATAATTCAGAGGGAGAAGGGAAGATGTGGCTTGAAGCCCTAAGTAAGAACAGGCACAAGACTGGTGTAGAATAGTCCAGAGCTGATAAAATATAGTTTTTTCGCTGCCAATTTAGGTACTTGTAGAATTAAACAGGCCGATTTACTGTAAACACTGGATTGTTGTTTCTGCCTGTCCCCTCAGTGCTGTAAGCCTGGTGTTTTTTCGCCGAGAGCTTAACTTTCGCAGCAAGAGATTATTTTCAGTTCTTTCAGCCACCAAGGAAAGCTTCCTCCTTGCCGGTAGCAAGAAAGCGAATGGATTTTCCAATCCGTGATTATGAATTGAAATTCAAGTTAGTTTTCAATTAAGGGCTGAAGTTTTAAGACAGCCATAACCCCTCCCCTCCTTCCCCCTTCGGCATCTCACTCTCCCCGGGAAGGATTAGCAAGAGTTTGGAAAATTAATATTAATTTACCGTGATGGGTGCTTTTCCCCTTCTCCAGTTGAAGACTCAAATTCGGCTTCAGTTCACGAGTGAATTGGAGATGGTAGCATAATGTTATCGCTGCTTCTGAGGAGCTACTTATTTTTAATTGACTAAGAAAAGAGAAGCAATTAGAATGTAGATGAAAATGCAGCCACATAATGAATTTTTTAACCACCACTTGGATCTGTCAAGTAGATTTTTGCGGCACAGTCGTGGAAATATATAGCGTAGCCAGATGGAAATAAGTCACTGAGAACACTTGGAGCAGATTTGACATTTAACTATAGAAAAAAAGAAGGAGGAAGGAACTTTTCTGATTTATAGGAATCTTGATAAACACTTAAGCCAGGGTCCTGATTATTTCAGTTTATTTATACCTACTGCTGTGTGCTGGGGAGGCAAATGCCTCTCCTTAAACAAACAACACTTGAAGGGTTGACCTTTTGCTGTTGAGCATTTCTGGAAGTATCTTTTCTGGCACTGTGTGTTTCTGATTTCTGACGGATGGCTCTTTTTTGCAGTCTGGCCTTACTAAGGCTGTGAAGGAGAGTAAGATTTCACTGCAGCAAGCAGAGTATGAGTTCCTGTCCTTTGTACGACAACAGACACCCCCGGGTCTCTGTCCTCTTGCAGGTAAAGTACATTTATTCTTATTAATAACGGTATCGTCCCTCCTGCGGCTGCCAGCTGGATGCTGAAAGGACTGCTGATGCACATGGTGGGGATGCCTTCATCTCTATGCTGGGATCTGGCATGCAAATCAAAAACCTGTTTAGTAAGGAGAGGTTCAGTGATGGCATCATCCATCCTGCAGATTCCCTAAAGCAAGTATTGCATGTCATTGCTGCGGAAAACTTTTGTTCTTTTTTGCATTACTGTTTCCATGTACAAATGTAACTGGGGTGGGCAACTGAACTGCTGACTGCAGTCTGTGACTGTGAAGTCTGAGCGGCAGACCCGACAGTGTCTTCTTTGCTGTATATTGAACCACATGTCAAATATGACTCTTTCAAATGTCCTGCAACTACATTCAGGAGGTTCCTGTACAGTCTGGGGACTGGTGCTGAGTGAAATGAATGGCAGTGCCTATTTTCACTTGGCAGAAAACCCAGTGATTGCGTAATACTGTGATACTTATCTGCGCGACAGAAATTGTAGTAGTCTGAAGAAATTACTGTAGTAACTGAAGAATTACTAGAGGGATTACGTATTTAAACTGTCTGTGATCCCACAATGAAAATCTGACAAACCTTTGCAATCATATTTACTAGAAAATGGGATAAACAGGCTGCTTGTGAACAGCTTTTCATACCCTATGATCTTTCCCCAGCTCGCTTAGCCTGCTTCTCATTCAAATGTCGCTTGTGGTGGCTTTGTAATGTCTTTGAAGAAACATCTTGTTTTGTGTCTTTGTAGGTAACTCTGTTCATGCAGATAAGAAATTTCTTGACAAATACATGCCTCAGTTCATGAGGCATCTTCATTACAGGATCATTGATGTGAGCACTGTCAAAGAACTTTGCAGGTAAATGTTCCCCAAATTAAGTAGTCGTATGAAAGAGAATCTAGGGAAGCCTGTTAAGCGGCGCTAACGCGTGCTTGTCTAAAACAAGGCTCAAGGCTGCTGGGAGAGGGCTGCCTGCAGCTACCTCGTTCTTTCATTGCTTCTGTTTCAGGGGGCTGCGCAGAGAGAGCCGTGAAGTACTCTGTGTGAGGTGTGCTCTGGAGTTTGCAGCACCCTGACTTGCAGGGTAGAGGCTTCTCTGGATGCCAGTGAAAACTGCAATTCTTTCACTGACTGTAATAAACCCACAGCAGCCAGCAGATGTGTTTTGGAATTCTAGTTCCCTCTTTTAAGTGGCACTTTTTTTGGCTTACAGACGCTGGTATCCAGAAGAATATGAGTTTGCACCAAAGAAGGCAGCTTCTCACAGGTGAGGTTTCTATGTTTGCTTGTAGCAGAGCAGAGCCTGTCAGGCAGGAACTGTGCTCTTCACGAGCAGAATGTGGAACTCCCTTTGAATTCCAGACATGCTGCTTCTAGTACACACAACAGTGGAGGCTCTGTGCTTGTGCTCCCCATTGTATGTTTGTATTCTCCTCTCCAAGACCTGGTTAGTATAGGGAAAGGGATTATTAAAACACAGAGAATTGGAAGTTTCCTTATCTGTTCTGGTTCACTGTCTGCTGTTTGAGCCAAGATGCTTGTTTGGCAGCATAGGTACATCTGTCACTTTGTAGATACCACAGTGAGAAATTACGTGAGAACAGTAGCTTAACAGTGGGTTTTACCTGCCCTTGTTTTTGGCTGAGTTGTTCACAGACGCTAAAATCAGTAGGTGGCAAATGGGGAGACAAGAGTTCTGCTCCTGTTCAGTTCCGAGGTTCATAGTGTGTCAGGGAGCTTGTTCTCCTTTCTGTGGAAGGGCTTAATATTGAGTTACACTCCTGCCAGCACCTGAGGCATCCCTAAAAGCTGCAGTTACCTCGAGGTTTTGGAATAAAAGATTCTGTGCAATGTTAACATGTATTCCAAGAAAGCTACATTTTCTGAAGGGAGGAGACAGTGGGTCCTGCAGGATCCACAGGCTTTGGTAAGTCCGTGTGTACTGTATGGAGAGTAAGGTACCCGTTTGTAGCAGAGGTCTCGATCAAACTGGCAGGTTGGTGTGCTGCCCCGCACTAATGTGCAGTGAGGTTACTGCTTCTGTACAGACCTTGCCATCTGAGCAGGCAAAACTGGCCAAAGCAGGAGCTGAAAGCAAGTCTCCAGAGCCCTTGTCTCTTCTCTCAGGTTGAATTGCTTTTAATAGTTGAAGCTGTAGAACCTGTTGGCTTTTAGGAGCTTCTGTGTCCCATGGCAACATCAGCTAATAAGCTGTACGTCACTCCCTGACCCATCGGTGCTGGTGGACTTTTATTGCTTTCCACATACCTGAGACTAGTGAGGCTTGTTTTTATCTCTGACAGATGTGCAATCCGTGCATATCAGAGTTTTGTTTCCTACAGCCTGGAATTTTTCAGAAGTGTTAGAATCCGGCTGTAGCTGGAGATGGGCGCAGGCGTTTTGAAACCCTCCTTAATTCTCTTTCAGAGCGCTTGATGACATCAGGGAAAGCATCAAAGAACTTCAGTTCTACAGAGATAGCATCTTCAAGAGGAAAACGGATGAAAAGAAAAGGAAACTAATAGAGAATGGAGAAAGCGATAAAACCGCCAGCTGATTTCTCATCGTACCATGCCATCCTGTAGCACATACTAGATGTGTCTCCTGGTTCTTTTCTGTTTGCCAGTCTCTTGAGAAGTTGCACCCTTCAGTTACCTTGTTTCTTAACAGTTGTTAAAATGCAGATGGAAGCCTGAGTTACTGCTTCTTTTCTGTTTCAGCAAGGAATCGACACACTCGAGCCTCAGCGGCGTCTTTCTTTGTACGTACTAAGTAAAACATGCTGTTTGATACTCCTCTTCATCTGGTTTTAGATGCAGTCTTTCACGACACAATAAAAATGGTTCTGTTGAAAGGTGGTGTTTTCATACCGCCTCTCTTTTGCGCTCGCCATAAGCTGCTAGGTGAACGTGGGTTGGAGAAAGAAAGCGCTCTGGGGAATGACTTATGTTATATCATTACAGTACGTGTGCCAGTTGCATTCGTGGGCATTTAACAAGCCCTTTTGTGCGACACCTCCCTTCAGAAACAAGCTGAAGTTGCCCATCAGTCGGTATGGCCCACCGAGCGTGAGACACTGGTGTCATGGCACGGCCACTTTTTCTCTCTCCCCAGCCAGCGTGCTGTAATTCAAGCCACAAAGCTGTCTGCGTTTCTGAAGTGAGCGCTGCTTTGCCATCTCTGGCTGCCCTGCGTGCAGCGTCCGCACGAGGCAGCTGCGTGAGCCCCTTGATTTGTGAGTAGGGGGGTGACATTTCAATTTAAACAAAACCTAAAGTGCTGCATGTCTTTTGGGTCAGGATGGAGATACTGCTACAGTAGCTACACTGGCCTTTAATAATCACTTTTGAAGTGCCTGGTCTGTAGTGCTTCCCATTTTCACAATATGCTCGTGAGAACAGGAAACACGAACAGCTGCTTCTGTGACCTAAACCACCCTATGTGTCAGGTTTGCGGAGAAAGCGTTACTGTTTTTCAGGTGTACCCTCTGGGATAAGTGAAATACAAAAGGAGTGTATGTCAGGAGAGGGGCCTGAACTTTTATCTGCAAGTAGTGCTCTCTGTTCAGCATGCTTTTCAGAACATTGGCTTTAAAGTGAAAGCATTCTTAAAACATTTTGTTTAATAATGAGAACCGTGATGTAACTCAAACAGCTGCGTGCAAGTCTTGTAGTAGGGTAGGTAAATGTATGTGTAGCAGGGACAGCTGTGACATCCCAGAAATCAATGGCACAAGCATTAGGACTGAAAAAATGAAATGTATTACCCATCATTGGACAAAACCACACAAGGAATCGACTCGTTCTGTGTCTGCGCATCCCCGGTGTTTGCAGCCCTAGTAATTACTTCAGCATAGCGGCTTCGAAGGAGAAGTAACTACAGCGTCTGACAAACATTAAGCTCTTTGCTAATGAAAATATCAGTGGGGAGGGGTCTGAAGTGCTGGCTTGGAACCACCATGATGACTGAAGCTGTCCCCTGCCAGCTTGTCAGTTCACGAGAGACATGTTCATTTTCTTCAGCTGCAGTGCCTAAATACAGAGGGGCTCATGCATACTGGGGGAGGAATGGGGGAGCCCTCACAGCACCACCTTTCCTTTTACTTCTGAGAAAACTGGTCTCGGCAGCGCCTAGCTGGGCTGGGAGCTGATCCTGCCGGAGGGAAGCACCCGGGTGCTCGCTGCAAAAAATCCGGGGCACAAGTGGGTAAGATAGGCCAGATGGCATGGGTGAGCACACTGGCAGCGTTGCTGTAAGCTGTTAGAGGGAAGGCCAAAACCTGGCTGGATGTCCTTTCTTATCATTAGTTGCTAAAGGACATTGAACAAATACACACACACACACACACACACTCCAATTCCCTCATTTTTCCCCTTTTCAATTTCATTTCTGGTGTCTGATTTTTCCATTGCTTCCTCAGCAGTGTGAGTGAATAGGCTAAAAGCTCTGAACACTTTACTTGAAGTGCACAAGGAATCACGTTGATTTAATGGGAGTATTTACATGTTCACTGACCCTTTTTGCATGTTTGGTGTTTTAGGACGGAGCCCGTGGCAGTGGGTTCACGCTCTGATTGACAAGGAGGAGCACGAACGGAACAACGCGTTACAGTGTTAGGCAGCGCGAGCACACCAGCAGAACCAATTTGCTTTCCAAATAAAGGCGTCTTGCCACTTTTAGTTGGCCACGTTAAAAAACAAGTCACCTATTCTACATGAATTCATCAAAACCGGAAAGAGTGGGTGATGAAAGAGATGCAGCTAGCCCCTTGGCTTCTGGGGTGTTACAACAACAAAGATTTGCATTTGGAATGTTTGTCACATATTCCTACATACATTACTACATACATTACTACATATATGGTGACAGGCTCCGGAGGTGCTGTGCAGGTGGCAGCCCATCCCTGGTGGGACACAAGCAGGTTTTTACTCCTGTTACCGATGTCACTGCAGCCTCTCACATCACCAAAGCTGCCAGCTAAATTCTAATTGAAGAATCATAATCACCAGCGATAAGCAAGCAAGTCTTGGAAATCCTAGAGTCAGTTCATGGGACATGCCGTAAAAAAAATACCCTGCGCCTTGTAAACAGAGTAAGTTTTAGCTAAAGGCGTGACGGACAGAAAGAAGCTGGCAGCCCCAGGGTACTTTTGGGGAGCCGTTTTTTGGAAGAGGATCTCCATCTCCCCGCTGCAGCATGCCCTTGTGCAACAGCTGATACGCTGCTACCTAAATAGCAAGGAGGGAAGGATTATCACATTTGCCTTCCCACACAGAATGAAAGCCTGTCGCTTTTCTGCTTGGACCATGTCAGCAGCATATGTTTTACATATTGGCCTTTCATAAGATCATGTCCTGAGCCATCTGAATAGAAAAATGCCCTTTCACGCATTGCAGACCTGCTTGTAACAACACCGATACCTTATCTCCCATGCACATGGCAAAACCTTCAGATTGCCGCCAAGACGTACTCTGCATTTTAGTTAAGTATGATAATCTACTGATTCCCCACCAATGCCTATTCTGACTTATTAAGTGGCTTTTGCTGGTTTGTGGTTCTCACAGGTTAGGCTCTCTCCGTCAGGGTCCAAGGTGTGGGGACCTGCACCCAGAAGCCGTCCTGAGCTACCCTGGGTCTCCACCAGACACTCCCCCCTCAAACAGGCACGGTTGGGCAAGCCCCTGCCCCTGAAAACCTGGGGCCGCAGCAGCGTCCTGCGCAGCACCGCTTCTCCTGCCCCACGCCAGGACAGGAGGAGGAGGTGAGTACGAGAGAGGGGACCGATGGTGGGCGAGGGGCTTATCCATACATGAAAACAAGTGCTGGAGCAGATTAGACCAAAGGCAGGGAAACCTCAGTTTACAGAGTGAGCGACGGAGGCCTGAGCAGCTATGCCTTGCAACTTTCTGACATCAGACGTTTGATAACTTGCCTGAGTTTTCCTTTCCCCACTTTTCCCTCCACCAACTTCTTTGCTCTGCTCATTAAAATAAACCGCCCCAAACCCAACTATTTCTGCTGGTTTTTGTGCAGGGACTCCAGTGTGGCTCCTGGAGCCAACAAGCCACTGCAAATGCTGATTCTTAGGAAAAAGAAAGGTCTCTCCTGACATCCAACACCTCCACAGCTTTGAGGGGCAGTTGCCGCCGCCAGCCTCAGCTGGGAAAAATGTAACCTGGAGCTACCATTAAAAAATAAACCACCTTCAATAAACAGCATGAAAGTCCTCTGAAAACTGCAATCGATAGCTCGGAGAGGCATTTCACACCAGGATCAAGCTGGTGATGGGGAGATGTGCTGCCGGCTCCAGGACCCACCCCGAGATGGAGGAGCAGGACTCAGCAGCCAGAAAATACTAGAAATCAGTATTTATCCTCAGTAGTATTTTAGCAAGAAAAGGCTTCCAAGCCTGAATGTGCTGGAGGATCCCATGCTGCCAGGGTCCCCATGCCTGCAGGTGGTTCCTGTGGCACCCCAGGCAGGGAGCAGCATCTCTGCCCTGCCCCATGAGGGCTGGCGAAGGACTAGCTACGTGCCACTCATTGCCACCTGAAACCTCTGCCAGCCTTGGAAACCAGGTTCCCTTCTAACAGAAGCCACTACTAAAGAGCTCTTCTCCTGTGCCACAGTGCACGTTAGACCTTAAGCCCCCAAGCTTAAGTGGGAAGGAATACACAGCAGCTTCGGAGCAGCGGATTCTATTTTCTCTTGCCAAGCCTGGGGCTGGGATGATGTCGTGGTTTAACACCAGCCAGCAGCTAAGCACCATGCAGCCCCTCACCCACTGCCCCCCTCCCCTGGTGGGATGGGGAAGAAAATGGGGAAAAAGTTAAACTCATGGGTTGAGGTAAGAACAATTCAATAATTGAAATAAAATGAACTATACTACTACAACTACTACTAAACAACAAAACCAACAACAATTGTAATGAAAAGGAGGGAGAGGGAGAGAGGAATCAAATCCAAAAAGAAAGGAAAAAAACCCCCAACAAGTGATGCACAATACAACTGCTCACCCCGCGCTGACCGATGCCCAGCCAGTCCCCCAGCAGCGATCGGCCAGCCCTGGCCAACCCCCCCTGGTTTATATACCAAGCGTGACGTCCCATGGTATGGAATATCCCTTTGGCTAGTTCGAGTCAGCTGTCCTGGCTGTGTCCCCTCCCTATTTCTTGTGCCCCTCCAGCCCTCTCGCTGACAGGGTATGAGAAGCTGAAAAGTCCTTGATTTAGTATAAACATTACCCAGCAACAACTGAAAATGTCAGCGTGCTGTCAACCTTGCTGTCACACCAAATCCAAAACACAGCACCATACCAGATACTGAAAAGAAAATTGACTCTATCCCAGCTGAAACCAGGACAGATGAGATCGAGGTCCCTGAGACGACGAGGCGCCGTGGAGGTCTGTGGGAAGTCTCGTTACACCTGGCTCGCCTGCTCTTGCTGTACAAGCATCCGGCAGCGCATCCCCGGAGCAGGGCAGGTACCCAAGCAGGGGTCTGCACAGCGGCCACCACGCTGCCAGTCCCCACCCCAGCCCATGCCAACATGCATATGGGCTCTGGCGGTGGTGAGGTTTGTCTCAGAAGGCTCTGAACTCTTTTTATCCGAGTGTGAGCAATAACAGAAATAGGAGAGCGAATATTTGTAGTCTTCAGGGACGAGAGGGGCCACCACAATAATCTCCTCTGATGCACTGCTGAACACGGCCGAGGGTATTTCACCCTCAGTCCTCTGGCAGAGGGAGTTACTCATTCTGCGGTGGCATTTCACACTGCAGAGTCCAGCAACATCCTCGATTTAAAGCTGATCTTCCAGAAACCCATCCAGCTTCCACTTGAGGACAGCAGCCGACAGTGAATGTAGCATTTCTGTTGTCAGAGCATTCCAGTGTTTTATTACCCTCGTTGTTATGAAGGTGTGTGTTGTTTCAAACCTGCATTTCTCTGGCGCAATTTCCCACTCTCTGCCGGGCATTACATCCCCCTCTCCTGCTAGGACATCCCCTCCGTAACAGGTACAGTCCCCAAAGGCAGACCTGCAGGCGCTGTATGGGCTCACCGTGCCAGACGATTAAGGATACTGCAGTCTCATCACTGCTTTTACAAAGCATGCATGTATTTATTCCTCCCTGAGATGCAGCAATAGTTTGAACTTCACACCAGTGAAATGAACTTTCATTTCTGTGGCTGCAATCAATTAAGTTCCCGCTGCAGAGGTTTCACTGTGAGATAACTGACCACCGTGTGTGGTATTTATTCTGCATGGGAAATGAAGCACCTTCAGCTCCGTTTTCACATGGAAGCTTCACTCCCATGGGGGGTTGTTGTCATCCGAGCGCATCCTTCGAACATTTAAGCTGTTTTTCCGTACTTTTGAAGTACTGAAAATGTTTTCCTGGAGTGTAAATTTCCTGCAGCATGCTGGCCAGCTTAGAGGAGAACAGACTATTTTCAGCTGGAAGGGACCTACAGCGGTCACCTTGTCCAGCCACCCGGACGCCTCTGGCCATTACGGCATGATGATCGGTACAGCTAATTCGTGCCTGGCAACCCAAAGCAAGAGATACAGAACAGGGCGCACATGCCCCACGTCACCGCTTTTAGGGACACAGCCAGGTGAGCAAAGTGCTGACGTCTAGACCAAGCAATATATTTTCGTAACTGCTGGGTGCTTTGGACCAGCAGTGCTGCCCTTGCTGCTCCTGCGCTGCCTGCCACCCAGCAGACTTTGCTCAGGGAGCTGGTGCAGCACAGTGCATGAGGAGACTGTGCACCCTTGACCCCAGCTGCATGGTACGAGCAGAAAACAGGACAAAACCAACCGAGAAAGTGTCCCTTATTCCCTGCAGGGCCAGCGGGAAGGTACCTGTGCGTGCTGCAGGTGCAGCCTTGTCCCTGCGATGCTTTTACACCATCCCTTCACAGCTGGCATCTCGCCTCTTGCCTCTGCTACTGCCCAGCCTCCCCTGAGGTGTCCCAGGGAAAGAGCTACCAGTCTATAAACCAAAAGGGTATAAAAGAGCACGGGGGGTGTATGCCTTCCTGGTTCTTTTTTATTACGGGTATTAATAATAATGACCATCCAAGGCTTCTCAATTGCTCTTATTATTTGAACACCTGCTCTTCTAACCGTGGGAATGATTGTTATTGGAGAGAGGCTGTTAAAATGCTTAATGGTGCAAATAAATGAGTCTTTTGAACATCCCTCTCCTTGGTCGCTGATTCCTGGGTAAGTGGGCAATTGAGACGTGCTTTATTTACTGCACACTGGTACCTGCAGGTGGGCTCGGACCCCGATTCAGCCAGGCGCTTCTGAGGGGCATCTCCACTCTCTGCTTTGCCACTGCGGCTGGGCAGCCTCTGGCCCTGCTTACTCCAAAACGCTGCACGGGATTATTCACCATAGCCAGCGTCCCCAGAGATGCCCAAGGTGCATCACCCATGGCACTGCCGGCCCTCTGCCCACCAGAACCCCAGGATGGTGCTGGATTAGACCCAAGGACGCGCAATTCGCCGTCACAACCCCAGCAGAAAGCTGCCAGGACCCACGCCATGGCCATGTGCCGGTGGAATATGCTTTATCTTTGATTCCCATTTTGTTGGTTTTCCCCCCTTCCTTTGACTTCGTCTTTCTGACCTACTTCTCCTCCTTTTCATATTTTATTCCTTTTTAAGAAGCTTTTATTTTTCTCAAAACATTTTTTTAAGGAAAACATGCCATCTGTGTTTATACATTTTTAAATATTGTTTATTCTTGCTTCTGAAGTAACTGTGCCGTATGAAGGATTTTTATCTCATTTTCCTGTATTATGCAATAGCTTTCCTGTTTTTATGTTCTGGCATCATTCGAGGTTCTGATTTAGTACAAATTTGTCACGCGCCTCGGCAAACTGCAGATAAAACCCACCAAAGCAGGCGTTATTTTTGTGCTGGAAATGGAGCACTCTTCTGCACAAGTTGTGCGGAGGCGGGGGAAGGGGGAAGGATGCAGACCCTCCCTGCAAGCACCAGCCCCCCGCCGCCAGCTTCGCACACCCTTCACTCGTCCAGGAGTATTTACGTGAATCACTATTTCTGTTCGTGGTGCTCTGAAAGCTCAATCAATATTGGACTTGTGACCGCAGAGGTTTTGAATAGTAAAATAATATTTTGTGCTTGCAGTCTTGCTATTTATTTAATCAAAGTGCTTTATGAAAAATTACCGATTGATTGAAATGGCCTCGCTCATAAATGACCAACAGACAAGATGCAAGAAAATCTTGTACATGCTGCCATTAAAATATGTCTACCAGAGGAAAGCTTTCTAGGCTGTCCTGCATCGCGTGTCCACCCCGGCATCTGCGTTAGTGTTAAATTATTCTGGGTTAAGTGAAGATGTGAGATGAGTTTGGATGAGAGCAGGCACCATCTCTGCTCTTCTCCTGCTCCCTCACACCATACACCACTGTCCTCGGGTGGCGAAGTCTGGTGCTTTGGCAAAGGGGCCCTTCTGTGGAGATGACGGGCAGAGCCATCGAACAAATGTTCCCCCCGTTCATCTCCCTCCCTCCTTCCTGTAAGAGGCAAATGGGACGCAAGTGACGTAACACGCAGCACATCCCTTTGCTTCCTGCCAAGGTGCCTTGGGCATAAAACTCAGTAAGGACTTCTGTTTGTTTGCTTTCCAACAAACTCCAAAAAGTATGTCCATGCCCTTGCCTGGAGACGGGAAATGCAGAACCGGGACCTCGCCCAGCAATGTGGTACCCAGGCTGCGGACTCGGTCCTGCCAAAACCGCCCGCTGCCGCATCGGCATTCCAGCCCATTTGCAGCCTCTAGATATGGCAACGTGAATAACAGTGTGTTTTTGGACATGGTAGTTAAAAAAAAATTACTCAAAGGCAAATATGGAGTGTGCCTGGGTTTTTCAATTTAATTTAATAAATTATCTCGGCTCCAGTAATTATTTATTTGAAATAGGAATTTTCTGAGAGGCCTCAAGTCCTTTTAATACTACATTAATAATGTAACCATGGATTATGGATACAATTCTAGAGCAAGTTAAAAAACTGCATCAGTTATTCTGCCCAGGTTTTGAAGCCATTCTTGCCCTGACTGTGCAATTATTCCAGTTGGAAACACCCACCCTCGGCACTGCCGAAAGGTGCAGCAAAAGCATTATCCCATCATTAAAACAAAGGCAATAACCCCAGTGCCCCAGGGAGCAGGGGACAGACCCCAGGGCTCTTTGCGCAGAGGGCAAGGTGCAGGCAGCACAGGCAGCACCCGCAGCCTGCCCCGGCGGAGGAGGTTTACCAATAAATAACCTGCTTTGTTTGGAAATATTTTGTGCTTCCCTTTTCAAGCAATAAGTCAACATTTTCCCCCACGCTCTGTCAAGCTCTAATTATTTATATCTGGCAAAAAAGCAACAAGCCCACCCAGAAAACCAAAACGGTTGTCAACCGGCTCCAGATCCCGCAGGAGGTTTTCAGCACAGCTTGGAGCTGCAGTGATCCCACTTAAAAAAAATCCCACACCAGCTCTCTGTCTGCTTTAGTAACAGCATCTTCGCCCTTTGTACGCACAACTGCTCCCGAGCATGGTCAGACACTGGGATGGAGTATTTTCCTTCCCAGCCTTCTCTGCAAAGAAACGGGGCACCGGCACCGTGAGCCCCAGCCCACAGTCAGACAAGGTCTTTCCCTGCCTCCTGGTTCCTCTCCAGCTCTTTCTGTGCGGCTTCTCCACTCAGCAAAGCCACAGGGTGGGGAAGCACCTTGCGAACGGCACTTGTGTAATTTGCCTCTGATTCCCCTTGCTTGACATGTCCCTGGGCTCCCGATCTATCCCACCAACTCTTTTATTTGCTTCTGTGCTTGGAATAAATAAATATTTTATGCATCTTTATACAACATTTTTCTATGATCCAGTCTGCCACTGGATTTCCAAAGTAAATGAAATATGGCACAGTGGTCACATAGCAGGGTGAAAACTAGTTAATACATATATAAATCCACCTCCCTGGACAGAAAGCTGCATAAAGACAGTTAACAGCACATTAAAACCTGTTTACTGCACAAGGTGTGTTTGTTTTCTGGTTCGCTGTTCGGAACAAGAGTCCCTGCAGCTCCAGGCACTGCCAGACTGGAGGTTTTTCCATGTGGAAGGTCCTTTCCGGACACAAGGCAGTCGAGCTGCCACGATGGCAGAGCGATCAACCAGTTATCCATCCATCCAGGTATAACTATTTTTTCTCTGCCCTTCCCTGCACCTCTCAGTCTATTCATCCATCCACACTGTACTATTTGGGTGTGCACGATGGAAATCAGACAAAAGATCAGCTCACACTACACTGAAGCAAAGGAGGAGAGAACTAGACCCCTGCGCTTCTTGCTTTTGCCTGGCTTCAGAGCGGGCCACTTGAATTCCCGCTTTTCCCAGAGAAATCACTGTGCCCTTTCCCCCTCTGTTCCCCAGCAGAGCCACTGGCTCCGTCGCAACCATCCAGGAGAGCTTCTGCGCATCTGCAGCCGCAGCACCGGCACGCTGCCGCCTTTATGAAGGCAGGCGAGGGAACGACAAACCCCCCAGCAAAATCCACCCCCCCAGACCATTTAGTCAGAGCTGGACGGATGCTCGGAGGCGGCAGGGATGCTGTGGGCAGCCCAGCCCCGGGCACCGCTGCCAGTGCTGCCCACTGGCCGTGGGAGATAACAGGGTCCAGCTCAAGGTCAGCAGGAGAGAGCCTGGAATACAAAACCTTCAGACATGTCTTTTTTTGCCTTTTTTATTTTTTTTTCCTCCCACTGCTGTTGATGATACACTTTAAATGGAATAACTCACTGATGCTGACAGATGAGCTTTTAGGATAGCAAAATCTCCGTGACACTTTAAGTGCCCTAAATGACAAAACAAGGACGTGCAAAATTACCCCACAAGTACTCCGTAAAACACACCTTGTCAGAAAGTTGTGTGTTGCTTCAGCTGCCCGTGTCCCAGGGAGGACAGGCCACCCCCCACCGTCCCAGGGGCTGTCGTTGAGGCGGAAGAGAAAACAGAACAGCCTGAGCGGAGGGAAGAGAGTGAAAAAGGGCAAAATGCGGGTCGTGGTGAGGAAGAGCTTCCCCAGTGATGGGGATGGAGGCTCCTTCTGGCATTGGGGACCCACGGCGTGCGGCAGGCAGGGCTGCCTCTCCCCGACACCTCCGAGTGACGGATGAGAAGCAAACAGCTGTAAATCGCCGGGTGCTGAAGCGATGTTTTATCCGATGTGGCAAAGGAGCCGGGAACAGCGGGCTCGGCACCGCGCGCGGGGCAGCGACTGCGGTCAGGTGCCAGGCGAGGTGGCATTTGGCGAGGGATCCGCGCCTGGGTGCTGGCGGGGAAAGAGGAATAAATGGGTGTGACTGGCCAGACGTGGGAACGGGTATGACAGAGCCTAAGAGAGGAAGTGTTTTGGAAAAGAAATCAATCAGCCGGTGTGCTAAGCAGCACCTGGTTATCCCCAGAGCGCCCGAGGGCTCAGCGAGCGAACAGATCGAGGTGTGAATCCTTCTGCTGCCCTAAGACTGATCTTGTGCAGTTCACGGTGGACACCCCCGCTGCTGGGGAAGCACGGACCGGGGCGACTGCACCAGGCCAGCGCGCTCCCAGCCTTGCCCCTGATCCCCCGGGATGAGGGCTGCAGGCACTGCCAGCGCTAACGGGCTGCGCCTCCTGCGAAAGCAATTAAACAATACAAATGAGGAAACAAGAGGCTGAGGCCAAGGGGCCGCCGGCAGAGCCCGGGGACCCCCAGCTCCCACAGCCGCTGCGGTTGCGGGGCCCTGCCGACAGGGGAGTTCCGAGACCGGTGGAGAGGCTGGACCCCCCGCCCCAGGGCTTGCCCCCCGCCCCGGGGCTTGCCCGCCGCCTGCCCACCGCCGCATCAGCCCCGCTCTTTCCCCACTTTGCTGTCTGGAGATTCATGGTTCATGATCCTCTTAGAACGCGACCGCGATGCGGTGGCAAACGTGGCTTTCCAACGGGGTTCCCCAAACCTTACCCATGCTCAAAAGGACAGGGTGAAAGGTATGCTGCTGCTCATGTCATAGATGGTTTAGTTTGCATTTTATCAGTGCAAAGCTGGTCTTATTTCCTTAAAGTAATACCACTGGAAAAATAAACCCCCAAACCCCAACCCTCCAATCCCAAATCCTCTTCCTCAATTAAAAATTCCAGTATGAGGAGTTCACCAGTTGCAGATATTCTCCCAGCAGATCTGTGAGCAGTGCCTGGGCTGGGGCCGTGTGTCCCAGCTGGTTCCGAGCAGACTGGGGGCTCCGACGCCTGGGCAGGGCTGCTCCCAGCCACAGCCTGGGATGCAGTCCCCCCTGAGCCGGCCACAGCGCATCTCAGGATAAAAACCCACCAGGCAACATCACGCACCCAGGCAGTGTTCAACATGGCTAAGACTCTGTCTTTCCCTCTAAAGCCAATGTTTGCAGAGTGAACAGACCGATAAAGGAGAGGGAACAACAAAAGAGATTGTCTCTGCAAATCGTGCTGCAAGAAGTACAGTCATCGCACACCTGCTTTAACCCTGTGTAATGTTTTACTGATTTAAGAAGAAAATCTTTCCTCTGTGCAGCTCTATTTTGAAATAAACAGGCAGCCTGCATGAAGGCACCGCCGGAGAAGTTGCCCTGCAAGTTTCCCTGGCTGGCAGTCATCTCCCACACTGTGCCAACTCCACGCGCTGCACTGGAATAAAATAAAATAAAATAAATGTGTGCTCCCAACCCAGGCAGACAAGACCGGAGGGAGGATCACGCTCTCCAAACTTTGCAGAAGGGAAATGAAGCGCAGAGAGATGAAGTGACCTGCTTAAGGTCGCATGGGGAATTTGTAGCAGAGCCAAGAACCAAGCTAAGATCTCCAGGGTCCTCATCTACTTCTTCCACCACAAGTAATTCCTTCCTCTTTCCCTCTAGATAACCAAGTTAAAAATAAAACTGTGTTTCATTTCCCTTTGGTGGCAACGTGACTTCAGTGCAGAAGTCTGGTCTGTGAACTGCAGATCACCAGGATGCTGCCTGTTTCTCTGCAGTGCTCTCGCGCTCTGCATGTTTTAGGGGATGTCTGTGTGTGTATGCTTACATATATGCATATTTGTGTGCATATACTAATTAGGTTATGTGCCACTTTCCTCCTCATAATTAAAGCAGGACCTCTTCATAGGCCCCCTTGAAGCAAACCTCTGTTGGTTCAGAGGAACTTTTCATTGCCAGCCAGCGCTCCGTGGTGCCCATTCACATTGTTCCCTTCAGTCGGAATAAAACTCCTTCTGGTACCGACAGAGAAAAAGGCTTTCGGCTCCCGGCGCTGTCACACAGGCAAAGCCTGCCCGTGCTAGGATGCGAGGGAGCTGGCTGCCAGCCTCTCGCAGCTCAGGGGGGAAGAACAAGGTGATGAAGGCTTTGATTGCTGGGTGTAACGAGGGCCACACGAGCCGGACAGGAGCTCCCTTTGGGGATGGCTTGCAGCGAGTCGCAACTTCACGCTGACATTGTTTGTTGGGGAAACAATCGGCCGTGATTGCTCTGAGCCCAATTAAGTGCTCTCCGATGTGCGTGGGTAGGTGTGTGTTACGTGCACTGTCGGCTCCCGCGGGCTGAGTGCTCCTCGCACACAAATCCCTTCCGAGGGCCCTGGGCTTTGGCTGCTCCCCTGCCACGAGCTGCGGCTGCGCCAGCTCTCCTTGCAGGCAGGCTCCTCTGGACACCGGCTTGTTTGCAGGGTGGGTGCCAAGCGTTTTTTTGTAGGGGAAATGTCTGCATTGATATCCGCGGCAAGCCTTCACCGGCACCCAGAGGGCTGGGGAACAGCTGGTGGAAGGCTCCCCTGCTTCCCTTGCTGCTGACACCGACAGTTTGTACCCGCTCAGCAGCCCCATGAGCTCTCCAACCTGTTGTGTCCTTCTGTTTTCTCTCTTCTGCTCACTAGCACCTCTGGGGTAGGAGCTGCCTTTTCTGCCAGGGAGGTGTATGGGCTGTAAGATTTTACCCGAAGGCATATCTGCAGCCACCCTCGCATTTACCCTGCACGAGTTTTGACACTTGAACTGCTGCTTACGAACGCAACTCGAAAACAACCACCACTCTCCCAAGCTGCAGGCTCCCCCGTGGCATCGCTGCTGTTGCTGCAGTTGGTCTTGTGGTGTCTCTCGAATACAGAGAGCCGCAGAGCTGCGAGTACAAGGAGAGGGAAGAAAAGCAGCTCTTTTTAGGGAGCATGGCAATGAAGCCAGGATGGAAACACTGCTCAGAGCCCCCGGGGTTTCCCTTGGGCAGGTGTTCTTGGGCAGCACAGCTCCTGTGGTCAAAGGGAGGTAGGAAAGGTACACATCATCTTTCCAGGTATAATGCCCTTGTTGCAAAATGGAGTGAGAATCTCCTGCAGGAATGAAGATTGTTTTGTTCCCCGTTTGTAAAGGGGAGGAGGAGAGAGAAGCCCTGGCTGCATCCCCGTGCCGTGTAGGTGTCTGCACGAGCCTGGGACTCGTGGCACGTGTCAGTGGCGAAGGCAAGCGTCCCACCTCTCTGATTCCTGTGTGATAGGCATCAGATGCTTGATGCTGTCGTTCCTGCCTTCTCCCCTACCTTGGGCCCGTATCCAAGGCAGCAACGCAGTTCTGGATGATATTTTCGGTCTGTGAGCCTCTGCAGAGAACAAGCTGTCCAGGTACTGGAGGCACCCCGGGGCTTCTCAGCACTCCCACTGCTCCCCTGGGAGATGATGGGCTGGGGAAGGCTTGGCAAGAGAAACGGCTGTGCTTGTGCCATTTGTTTAAGCAACCATTCAGCCCAGAATCTGGTGATCTATCTCCCATGCTTTGCAAAATAAATGTATTGTCTCTCACCTCTCAGCTCTGTCCTCCAGTGTGGCACTGAACCAGAACCTGGTGCCTCTTCTCCTTACTGCTGTCCCTGCAGGGAACTGGCCTGGGAACACGAGGACTGTATGTTTTCCCTGTAAAAAGGGATTCCCTCTATTTGCAGAGCTGCAGCTTTCCTCGAAGCAGACATGGGAAAGGTTTGGTGTTGCTTGCTGGGTTTCTTCTCTCCTCTCATTCTGCATGCTGTGGAGCAGCCTCACCCACCAGGTACTGACAAGGTACCCCCAGCACCTCTCCACATGCGCCCTTCTGTCACCAAAGCCACCTTCACGCTCCCAGCAAGGCGAGACCTCCGCCGTTCCCAGCTCACCCTGGAAGCAGCGCACTGACAGCATCCCACAGGAATTTAAACACCCAGATACAGTGCCCAGGTGGAAGGTACCGGCTGACAAGTCAATCCTACAGCTCTGCAGCCGTGCCCCCCAGAGAAACGTGTTTCACATGTAATCCTATTTGCACCTCATACTCACAAGAACCCACTCAGTCAAACATCACCAGGCAGCTTTTGAAAGATCAGAGTAAGTTTTTAATCATCAATATGAGTAGATAAACTAGGGCTGATCAAATGACCCCCTTCAGAACAAAAGATTATCAGTAAAAAAGATGAGGGGAAATGTATTCCTGTGGTGAATGGCTTCACAGACCAGACCTAGCCTGGAGCGCTATGTGCGTTTGCTAGAGGTGCCGAGGTGTGCACCAGCCTCCGCAGAGGAAAGATGCTGCTTTGCCCTGCCCTGCCCAGCCACACCAAAGTCCCTCAAAGCTTTGTGCGGCTCCATTACCCATCAGCAAAGGGGGGCTTGGCTGGGGGGGTTCGACCCCATCTAGGATGCCCTGCACGGCAATGCCAACGCAGATGAAATTTTCCATATCAGTGCTGGCTCTTCCACTCAGCTCGCCATAGCAATAGCGGAGCTGGAGCCAACAGAAGAGCTTTCAGAGAAGCTCGGACAGGTCTTTCTAGAAAATCTGCTTTCTCTAATGGATCCGCTTTAATTTCAGCCAGCAAAAATGCAAACAATATGTTTTGGGATGATTATTTCCCTTTCCAGAGGGACAGAGTCACTTGGCCCAGGGTCTTCATTGTGTCCTCTGCTGTGTGCTCTAATTGCCCCTAGATGCTCTACCTGGAGAGAGCCTTAATACATAATTATATACCATTAGCGATGAGAATAACATGACAACTGCTTTGGATAATCACACAGAGCACAGTTTCTGCCAGTCTCCTAGATACCACAGACACATAAGTATCAGTCTCATTTTGTACGAGAGGGTATTTTGGAAGAATTATTTAAAGCCGATAATAAAAACTGCAGACGCACGATCCTAGTTTCACGGGGCTCAGATGAAAACCAAATGGAAAATTTACTGCAAAGGCAAATCAACTGGTAGGATTTTTAAATTTTTAAAAAAACAAACCACCACCTAATTAAGAGCAGAGTTAACGTAGCAAAAACAAAGACAGCCTTCAGAAAATTTGATTATGTGCTCTCCGCCTGGAGAACGCATGGCTATCTGGTGTTGATTTAAAGACTCCAAGAAGCTACGCTGCCATCCCTAGGTAAACTGTTCTCATGTTTTATGACCATGCTGCTAAGAATTTGTGCCATATTTCTCAGCTGAATTTGTCCGGCTTTCTTTTTGTAACCACTAGGTATAAGTTTGCCTTCCCCTATTCCACCCAAGAGCCACCTGCTGTCAAACCATCCCTCTCCTCCGGGCAGCTGCGGAGGCAAGCGCTCCTGTAGCCGATCCTTACAGCACACCTCGCCCGTTTCCTTCTCTTTTTCCCTGTTGTTTTTCAACACAGAGACTCAGATGAGTCCAGACTTTTCCAGAGCTGTTTCTCCCTGCTTTCTGGAAACAACCCTTGAGTTTCACCATGCAAACACCACTGAATCGCGGGAGCGGACATGTCAAGATCTTTCTTGTCTGAAGCACCACGGGGCAGCTCCAGGCTCACTTCTCACCCTCCTCCAGGACCCTCTCCTTTGTTCTCCCAACAACAGGACCTGATTTTAATCCATTATGACAGCAAAAGCAGTGGCACGCATGATGCCCCAAGCCATTTAAAGTCCCCCATTCACTGTGGCTACAATGCTGCTGACGGGAGAACATCATGGTCCTCACGGGGTGATACGCCTCGGTTCTGGCACTTCCCTGCGACAGGGGGCTGTGCAAGAGTAACAGGGCCACACCAGCATCAGGCTGCTGGCATCCCCTCCGTGCCCTGTGCTTTTAACACCTGGTGCAGCACAGTCCAGCCTGCCCCATGAGCGCTCTGGGACTTCACCTGCTCCGTTGCGCTCCTCCAGCTCTTTCCCTCTGGAGCATTTTTCAACCTGAAGGATGGCGCTGTCAACCCATCCCTGGTGAAGAAAGAAAAGCAAACAGAAACCTTCGGAGGTGCTCTGAGTCCCAAGGACAAGGCTGGCTGCTGCCAAGGTCACAGGCGTGATGATATTCATCTTCATTCCTCACCATCACCATACAGTCTTAGCCTGAGAGAACTGAGCTGTTTCCGGGCTGTGCGTTTTTAAAGGATGAGGGAGCACAGGATGGTTCAAGAGGAGATTGCTTCAGAAGACAATGGCTGAGCTGATAATGCCAGCTAAAGTCGGGCCACTGGGGACCTCTTACAATTTTAAGATCCAATCAACTTTAAAATATTACTGTCTCAGGCAGGCGGTGAGTCTTGGAATAGAAAACAAGTGATCCTGTTTTATTTACAGGGGTTGGGGCCGGGGGAGGGAAAGCGTGTTCTCCTTGTCCTCACCCAAGTATTGAAATATTAATGGTGTTTGTGTGCGTTGCTGTGTTAACATCACATTTCCAGAGCTCAATCTGCAAAACTTCTGGTTGAAACACTTAAGGCTAGCTACCAGCTGCATGGGAGAAACAAGGGACAGAGCTGCAGAGGGCAGGGGCAGCAAGGACAGGCTGCAGCCAGAGCGATCTGCATTCTTATTCCCCCTCTCCTGCAAGGGAAACCTTCTCTGGTTCCACCATCTTCCTGGTGGCCTGATGTCACTGCTCCAGAGCGGCTTGCCTGTCATCGGGGGATGCACAGCCTGCCTGACCGCGGCTGAGCCAACAAGCAGAGGAAAGCGACTGCAGAGACTGCAATCTTGGCTTAGTGAGCCTGTCAGAAATGCCAAAATCTTCAGGTGCATCTGGCCTCCTTCACTCCTTGTAATTACCATTCTGCAATTACACCCCCTTTAATGATGAATTTCTATGAGATTCCAGCCTTGCAGAAATTTGGCTTGGGGACAACCACCCAACGGCAGCCCTGCTCCTGTGTCTCGGCTGTGTCATGCTGAAATCCCCCATACGTCACCTATCCGTTGGGATGCCGTTATACAGCACGGGAGGCTCTTTGCAATGAGTCCGTGTGCTATATACCTCTGTTAGTGTCTTGGAAGTGCTTATATGACACATCATTATTTTGCCTTAGCCGGTAGCCACAGTGGGATGGCAGCGGTGATGACTGCATTATATATTTTATCATAAAAACAAAAGCAACGACTACAACAGATTCTTAATAAAAATGTGTCTCTCTCGCCGGTGCAGAGCGCAAGTTAAACACTGTGTAACATCAAGCAATTTGTAGCGCCTGCACACGCTATCATGCAAACGTCCCCAAAGTGCCCCATGAAAAAGTCAATAACATCAATAAAATCAACAACAAATAAAAAGCAGCCTGGCTCAGCAGCAAGCTCTATTCAAGGGGAAACATCTCAGCTGCCTTTTAAACAGGCTCAGCGCGAGAAGCATCCCCACACACTGGGGAGGACGAGCGCTCTCCTCCCTGGGAAGCACGCCGTGATGCAAGTCAATAAACAAGAGCATGTGAAGCGGCATTGCCCCATGCCCATTCTCCAAATCAACGCCAGCCTCCAGACTGCAAGCAACATGCCGCCTTCCGTGGGGCTGGCTGTCTTCACGGGACATGGAGCATCCCCGGCACCTCTAAAGGAACCCAGCCAGCCTAGGCACCTCTGGCAACTACTGCGACACATGCAACAAGTAAGAGCTGTCCTTGTGATGTTTTTTTTGCTGGAGCTTGAAGAGTGTCTCCTAAAACTCTTACTCGCTTCCGCATTGTCCAATGTTGCCCTGTTCTTCCCACCTGCCAGGACCCAAGCACTCTAAGTTATGCTGCTTCTTTTATTATGTACCCATTCATCCATCCCTGAGATTCAAATTCATCCTCCTTTATGAAGAATTAACTTGTTGGAGCTGATTTATGAAGACTGGCAGGCACCTGTGCTGAAGCAGTGCTCTAATACGTTCATCATGAAGTCCTGTAGTTATTCCTAAAAGAGCTCATGTTAATGCCTCACATTAAAATTCATATTTTATTTCTACATAACTAGATGTCTCTCTGCAATCTTTAAGATATGCCCTTCAGAACCTGGATTTTTTTTTTTTATTTTTTTATTTTATTTTTTTTTGTCAGGGATAGAAGCCACAAGGGTGGCAGTTTCCCATAAACAAGGGGTGGCACTGGCATGGGGTGGCAGGCTGTGTGTTTGCTGTGCGTTCCGTGCTTTGGGTCTGACTGACAACTAGGACTTGTCAAATTACAACCCCCATCAAATGTGACTCACTTTTGTTAACGCAGGTAACAGAACCATTTTCCTTAAGATATAACCTATTCTAAGTCTCCTTTTACTACCAGGAGCCAGATTGCACTGAAAAAACAGAGGGTTTAGCTCTGCATTCTTCCGGAAGACTTTTCAATTTGCAAGGGGCGAAGGGAGTACAAGCCCAGGCGTGCGCTGGAGGAGCAGCTCCAAGGGAACCTTTCCTGCGAACCAGCTCACGGAGGAAGCAATGGGCATGAAAGCAGAGCTACAGGGGGTAAAGTCCTGAATAGTTTAGTGGGAATATTTTTTTCCTCTTTCAATCCAGGCGTGTTTCATTCCCTGAAGTCCCCCATAGAAACGAATCCGCTGGAACCCCTTGAATTTGGCACAAGTTCAGTGCAAAACTTAATTGGCCTGTTTTCACTCAAGCTGGCCCAACAGCCCACCCCTGCATCCGCCTGCTCCCCCGTTTTCCCAACGTCTTTCCCTGGGAATGCCAAATGTGTGCCCAAGGGGTGGCCAGACCCCATGTCTGCTCTGCATAGGGCTGCCACGAGTGTCTGAAGCCCTGCCCGGGAACAGCAAGCCTCTCACTCCGTTCAAGGGAGCAGAGCAGCTCGGATGCCCCTTGGGACTGTCGGAGACCCCTACTCAGCACCGCCCATCGCCCAGGACGCCACTGCAGAAGGCTCCACCAGCCTCGGCCGGGCAGTCCCAACACCTGGGCTGTCCCCTGACCTCCAGGCTCCTCTTCCCTGCCTTTCTCACTCCTCCCCTACCTCTTGTATCTTTCCCAATGTAACATGCTGGGACTCTCAGTATCACCAAGGCAGGCGCTGCTGGCGGCTCTGTGTCTCTCCCCCCACCATCCGCGCAGTTCGGAGCTGGCCCTGTGGGAAAGCATCGGTGGAAACAAAGTGCCGCCAGCTAAAGACCAATTCCAGCATTCCACTGCTGATCATAATTGACCACTTAAAGCCTGAGCTACAGTACTAATTTGATAGGACTGTAATCAATTGTGTTTCTCGCTCTCAGGTGTAGGAAAAGAAAGAAAAGGAGTGGGAAAGTTAATCTGAATTCTTTTTGCCCACCACTGCAGCAGAAAAAACTCATTCCTTTTTCTTTTTTGTTTTAGGTGCAGGCTCCTGTGTTGGAAACACTTAAATGCGGATAGCCCCTGCACTAAAGAAGGTCCATCCTCAGCAAGGCAGACACGAAGGCCGGCTGTGGCGTTGGCCACTGCATGGCTTTTAGCTTTCTATAAGGGATATGGTGCTCGTGGGAGCTGAAAAGCTGGTATGTCTTTGAGCAGGCTTGGAGTGCCACCGGTGGTGGCCATCACCTGGGCAATCCAGGGAGCAAGCGGATGTCTTAATCCCTCTCCTGCCCCTGGATCTGATCCAAGCCAGATTGAAGTCAGTGGAAATCTTCCCATCGGCTGCACTAGGCTTTCAGCCAGACGGTTAGCAGCATATCGAGTTCCTAGGACACAAGACCGAAAGACAGACGGAGAGCCTGAGCAGCGCTGCTGCGTGCCTCCCATGCGAATGCACAAGTGGTTATTGCTATGACATGGGCATGAACGCAGCCCTTAACGGCACTGCCATTGCCCAGGGATACACTCAAGACCTTCCCTGGGAAATCTGGCATCACTCAGCATGGCGAGCCTCCTCTGAGCATCCTCAGCAACATGATGCTGCCCTTGCCCACATCCCTGTCTGCCTCGTGGTGACGCCCAGCTCAGCACCATAGGCTGGGATGAGCCATGCACTGCCTGCGCCCACAGCTGTCAGTGCTACGGAGGAGGGATCTGCTTTTGCTTATTTATTTTTGTGGGACGGCACAGAAAATGACAGCTAATAAACTGCCTACCGGCGACCTCCCTTCCCCGTGTCCTTTGAAGCTTAGCTAACCGCTGGCTTTGAACCCCCTCTGTTTATTATATGCAGCAAAGCTTACGAGCTTCTTGGCTGACATAAATTATAGAGCATTGGTAGAAAGAAAAGGAGGATGATAATGCAAAATGCCCTCCCAACTAACTTTGCTAATTAAACCACCTCTGAAGCCTTCCCAAACATCCCTATGTTATGACAACACAAATAGCACATTGCAGTGAAACTATTAAATTTATATTGTGCAGGTAAAATTCAAATGAGACCATGACTGGTCAATAGTCAGCTGAGTATGAGCTGGCAGCGTGCCCAGGTGCCAAGAATGCAAAGAGCATCCTGGCTTGTATGAGAAACAGCATGGCCAGCAGGACTAGGGCAGCGACTGTCCCTCTGTACTTGGTACTGGTGAGGCTGCACCTCAAATACTGTGTATAGTTTTAGGCCCCTCGCTATAAGAAAGACACTGAGGTGCTGGAGCGCATCCAGAGAAGGGCAACGGAATTGGGAAAGGGTCTAGAGCACAAGTCCTATGAGTAGCAGCTGAGGGAACTGGGGGTGTTTAGCCTGGAGAAAAGGAGGCTGAGAAGAGACCTTATTGCTCTCTACAACTACCTGAAAGGAGGTTGTAGTGAGGTGAGGCATTTAACGAATGTGCAGATGCGGTGCTTCGGGACATGGGCTAGTGGTGGGCTTGGCCGTGCTGGGTTAATGGTTGGCCTTGATGATCTTAAAGGTCTTTTCCAACCTAAACGATTCTATGATTATTACTCTGCAATAGTGGCTGAGCCATTGTTTTGCACCAAGCCTGAACAAGGCTTTATTCACAGCCCAGGGACAGACTTCCCTGGCCTCCCCCATCCATCCCTGTGAAAGTGCTAACAAAGGACACTGAAACTGGTTTTTCCAGTTACTGAGACTTTTAATTGTTTCAAGGAAATATCTGAAAGAACTGGCTGTTCAGAGGGTCACTTACGAAAACCTCTCCTGGCCAGTACCCTCCATTTACTTTCCATTACCCTCATGCCAAAGGGAGCAATCCTTTAGGATGTCCTAAAGGCAGAGGGATGCCTCCAAGCCTAGGTCATTTCTCCTCCTGCCGTGCTCTCACCAAAACACCCACAACACAGAGCAAACATGTCCCCACTGGGTTAGAGTGAATGGCAGAAAATCTTCAGGCTGTGACATTACAGCGCGTAAAAAGGGAATTGATTGTTGTAACAAGAATAACATTCATTGTGGAGGTTCACACTGTTCCGCAATTAAGTTATGAAATGCCAGGAGGATTAGGCCGACTTTGCAAAACTGCTCTTCTTGTGGAGCATTTTTTGTTGTCTTTAGCTAAAATAACCTTTCAGAAACCAGGAGCAGCATCCTCCCCCTCAACCCTCCAGCCACTTCTGCCCTCCGCTGAACATTGATTTTTTGCAATATTCCTTATTTTTCCTGCACTAGAAATGAACTTGGCTGTATATTTCTGTAGAGACGGTAAGAAAAGAGACAGTAACGGTAGAGACATCTGTGTGTCCATGAGGTCAAACTGGTCCAGTTTTAGGAGTCCTCAGGCACTTTAAATTCAAGACACTAATAGCTGGAGAAAAAAAAAATAATAAAAAAAGAAAGGCTTCATGGTTACCTTCAGAATACTGAAGGAGAATCAGGAAGCCCCTGTGCCAAGGAGCAGGCTGTCCAAAGAGATGGGTGGTGGGATGGCAAATGAGTGATTATTCCCCAGGGAGGGATGGGATTCTGATCAGGGAGGCGAAGCTGCCTCAGGAAAGCCACCCAGCCAGCCTCCGACTGCCACTGGCTCAGCGCAGCCAGCCAGGTCTCAGCCCTGGCATCTCTACCACCACCTGCAAGCTGCAGCACCAGCACTGGCATCACAGAGCAAACCTGATTTTTCCTGAACATTCCCAGGATGATAACCGGTGTGGTACCTCTGCAGCTATTTGTGTTTTACAGAAACAGAGATAACTTTTCACTGATGTCTTGTGGTTGCTGGGCAGGGTGTTTGGGAAAACTCCCTTTCTTGTTTGCAGGAAGGAGATGCTTTTGTTGTTAACAAAAATGCATCATGAAACCTGCAATTAGCTCTGGTGCGATTTCTGCAGAGTGAATCTTGCCTCCAAAAGGTGCATGAGGATCAAGCGACACATCAGTGCCATGGCTACAAACAGGGGAGCCAAGCCTCTCCCCACTCCGCCTCCATTGCCTGGCAGTCATTAGGGGAACAGAGATAGCTGAGGAGCCCTTTGATCCTCACCCTCCTCTGCTCAGGAGTAATTGCTATGCTCATCACAGAGAAGGGATGCCTGGAAGCAGAAGGTACCTCACAGACCAGCGGCATCAACCTGGTGCTGAGCACAGGAGAGGTGTCATCACAGGGACTGTCAGTTATCTGTAAGCAACACCCCCAACACTGTGGTCATTACCATGGAATGTTCATTCTGGGCTCAGATTGGAGCCCCCAGCTCTGTGACTTGGCCCTGTAAATCCAAACTAAGGCCCCTCCTTGGGCTGGGAGGGAGCTGGCAGCTGCTGCCGGCCAACACAGGCCCTGGACCAGCGAATATGTGTGATATATGCAGCACTGGCCGGAGGTGATGCGTTATAACATCCCTCCAAAGAACGTCTGTCCCATGCAGAGCGAGCCTCGCTAAGCCCATCTCATGGCCCTTCCAGGGGACCTGTTCCCCTAGAACACAGGTAAGCACCGTACAGCATAGTTATATCGTCCTGGGGGAAGCAGCCCCAGAGCGCAGCACTCCCTGCTAAATGCTGCTTTCAGATCATCCCCCCCCGCCCCCCAAAATCAATGGTACCACACAGATTAATTCCTATCTGAGCACAGCGCTGCACATTTATCTTCTCCCCTGAGATACATCACCTGCAAAGCCGAAAGTCCAGGTAAGCCAGCTACAGCCTTCTCACACCATCTCCCTAAGATGTACAGACGCATAAAGGGACTTTCCCTGCTGCCTTTATTAAAAAAGCACCCTGCCGAGGCCAGCGGCAAAGGTCCAGGGGATTGAGGCTGGGGCTGGTGCGGCACGATGGGCTGCCGTCCCTGCACGCTGGGGAAGGTTTGCAAGCAAAGGGGCTGCAACAGTAAATACCCAGCTGCAAATATTTCAGTTCACCTTGGAAAGGAAGAGCCCTTGCTCCCCACAGTGCTGCAATGCCTGCTGCCCGAGTTAATGCAGTATTTGCAGGCGATTATCTTTTACTGATGGGTGGTCATCATTTGCCACCGTAAGACTAATTAGCTATCAGGCCCCTGGAGCTCTTTGTCTGGCTGCTTTTTTGAAATCCTTATTCCCTCTAAGCAAACAGCAGATACAAGCAACTTTCATTCTTTAAATAAGGCACAGTGAGAGTTTTCACTCAAAGGAGAAATGAAAGACTGAGCCGGAGATGACTCTTTACGAGGCTCAGAGACATTTGGGTAACTCCATGTACATGTCAGTGCGCACACGCGTGGGTGCGCTTGTACCTGTGCGTATTTACAGCAGCCTCTCTGCCTGCAGAGCCCAGGTGATGCCAGGAGCGAGCACGCCGAAACATGATAAGTGACACTATAAAGAAGAAACTCCAAAGAAAAAAGCAACTTTTGCCTCTAGGTCTGCATCTTGCAATCCCTGAACACATGATAAATTCTACTAGGGGAAAAACGTTCGCGTACAGCTGCTGTATTTACAGGTGCAGGCAGGCTGGAAAGGCAAAAGTTGGGGCTCTGGATGTTTACTATTATTTATCCTTTGTATTTTCACAGTGCCAAAAAGCCCATGAAATGGTAATGAAGAGCCCCTCGTGCAAGGTACCACACATGCACGAGAAGGCACATTTCCCCCAAACCCATAAAAGTTAAAAAAAAGAAGAGACTATAGATCTATTATCACCAAATGAGACCTCACCCTAATAAGTTATATATAACTATAAAGCCATTTAATTCCAGACCCAAATGATTAATTTCACGGCCCAGTTTCTATTCTTGAGCCATCCCTCCCCCTTGCTGAGGCTCCTTTTGGGTGGGTGGGGAGGTAACTGAAGGAAAACAGGCGCTTTCCACTCAGATCTCCCTGGGTAACGTTCACACGGATGCAGTTGGTTGCAGGCAGCATCAATGATGCAGAAGTACAAACTGCGACATTTCTGAATATCAAACGGGGAGCAGAGGGGAGTTGCTGAGATCAGGCTCTGCTCTGATCTAACTTGCATCTCTCCAGTTTAAAAATATTAATTGAAATGCTACTTGAAAGCCTCCTGCTCTCTTCTGAAGATGAGGAGGGGAGATAAACCCAAGTGTTCACCCAGAATGCCAAAGCAAATGGAAAAAAACCCCAAAGCACTGATTTTTCTGAAAAATACTTGTTTTTGAAAACACAAATGTGCATTCCCGCTCCCCCTGCCTTGCCTGCGACACTGTCTGGTGCTGGCAGAGGTACAGATGTGTTTCTTCTATGGAGGGGGACAGGAGGGAGAGGAAAAGCACCTACCAAACAGGGCGTGAGCAGCAAGTGTCAGCTCCAGACACAGCAGCCGCAAAGCAGCACGGCTGTCCCTTCTCTAACAGCTGTCTCCCCCTCGGGTTTGGGAGAAGAGAGGGGAAGAAGAGGAGAAAAAGGGAGACTGCTGTTTGCATGCAAAGCTAGGATGCAAGCCCCTGCAGCACTGCTCACTGTGACAGCGCATCATGATATCCCTATCCGCAAATGTGAAGGATGGGTCCGAGCATCCCAGCTGTCCCACAGTGGGCTCACCTCTCCCGTACACCACGCTGCATTTTGTCCCGCTCCCTCTAGTGCTTCTGAAAACAGTTTAAACAAAAGAAACCAAACAAAGAAAGAGAGAGGGTTTCGAGGATCCACGAGCCTCTAGCAAATGTAAACATAGAGTGCGCATATATATATTTTTAATAAGGAATAATCCTGTATCATGCTGCTCAGCCTCACAGCAAACAGAGGTAGCAATTTGCCGAGCCCCTCCGAATGCCGCTTGCCCTGCTCCCCCTGACCCATCACACAGTTCATTTCACAAGAGCAGAAGAGATTGAAGATAAATATTGATTTTGGGGAGAATAATTCTTCCAGGCCTCATTTTCCACGCGTGTCTGGTAACCACAGCAAAGTCGGCACATGCATTGGCCGGGGCCCTGGGCAGCCCCAGCGTTGCCCCCTGCAGCGTTCCCCTGGCCCAGAGGGACCTGGCCATCCCCGGGACTGGCTCCCTGCGCACCCGCGTTGTGCCTCAGGCTCTTCCCTCCGCCTGCACATCCTTCCCCAAACCCAGCAGCTCAGCCAGACAGCTATTTTACATGGGAGGGGAGCGGGGGGAAACCCAAATCAGCTAGAAACAGATTAGCTAGTAATTACATTTTGCAACATCTGCTACTTGCTACCATTTGTTTTATTATTTCTATTTTAAAAATTGGAATGCACTGAATTTTTGCTGTCTGGAACTGCTGAACTGCCTTGAAAAATGTGAGGAGCTCCTGCCTGTCAGCAGTGGCAGGGCAAGTGTGGCAGGAGACACTGCAGCACGTAGGGACCGTGGCAAAGACTACTCCAAAGCAACACCAACCAGCCTGGCTGCTAGTTATTTAGTTATTTTGGGCACAGCAGACAAACTGTTTGTTCATTTAGGAACAACGGAGCTTAAAAACAAACGAGGTGTTAAAAGGAGGAAAGTAAAAAGCAGGGCTTTCATCTGAAGGATGTGGTGTGGCTTTGATAGGGCTCGGAGAAAAGCTCTTTTCTCAGAGGGATAATAATTTTTTTTTTTTTTTTCTTTGAGAAGTCCAGTTGGTTGGATCTTCACAGGTGTTTGGTGCTCCCCTCCCCGCCTCCTCACATTTCTACTTCAAAGCGAAAGGGAAGAAGTCCCAAATAGCATCATTTTGTTGATCAAAACCCTGCGCTAAACGCTGGCCCAGATGAAGACACCAGATCGGAGCTTTTCATTATCACCAGATGAAAACAACACCTCGCTCAGCCCCGGCGAGCGGGGGACAGCTACCGTGGACTTCTCCCCTATCCCAGCAGCTATATTTTATAAGCAAATGAGCTGCATGCACATCTCCGGCTGTATGCGTAGTCAGAGAAAGCCAGATTATCTTGCTCTGGGCACCGGCATTTAGAAGAAAATGGTTTTCTTTCATCTGTCCAAGTAAATCTCTTCCCAACGTTTGTGAGCCTGATTGCTGCCAATTTCCACGGCAGAAACGCAGCCATTTGGATGGGAAGGCATTAGTCACTAAGAGATACTCATAACATTTCAAATGAAGCACTTTCATATTTTTTTTTTTCTTCTTCCCCCATCCCACCTCAGGCTGTGTCTCTTTCAGCATTTCACTACCTGTTCTTTGAGAAAAACCAATATTTCTCCATGTGAGCTCCATCTGTTGCAATCCCCTGCCCGGATGTGAAGATGTTTCTGCTTAGAGGGATGAGCCCCCTTCGCAGCTGGGGCACTCTCTCTCTGTTTATTTATCTATCTATCTAGTAGAGGACTTAAAGCATCTCCCCTCAGTGCTACACAGAGCCACAGTCTTTCAGGGTGCGTATGGGCGCCAGGCTACAACCATTTTCCACTCATCCTTATGTGCCTGAATATTGCCACACATATGTTATGAAAAATTACCCGCTGCTTGGAGAGCTCGGCGATACAATAAGCTCCACATCAACATTAATGAACCCCTGTCTCTCCTGCGAGAGAAAGCTAATGTAATAACAGCGTTATATTCGGCAAACAAATGCTTGAGACAATTTTTTTAAGCACCAGACAGTAAACAGGACCTAAAATATCCTCATGAATTACAAGAGTCTAAAATCCTCTACTGAGAAATTAATTTAATAGCAGTAAATACTGGAGCAATTTCCCCCGTGTGAAATGCCACTGCAACGTTCAGTTAAAAAGCTTCATTTAAACTGCACGTGGGCACTTGCATGGGGATGGAAGTACATTTCATCACAGAACGGTGTTTTGGCTGCACGGGAGAAGAACAACCTTCGTCCCCTCTGTGCCAGCACCGGGGCGAGGGATGCGTCTGCCCCCGTGGAAGGAGCAATGTAAAGAAGATGGATGCAAAGCTGCAGGGGAATTGGATGGAGAGGGAAAAAAAAAAAATTAAAAATTGGGAACAAGCTGCAGGTTTGAGGAATTTCTGAACATTGAGCCTCCCTGGCCACAAAAGGGACATTGCTGCTCGGCCCCAGCTTTTGTCCGGCTGCAGAACAAGGGGAACGCGGCGCTAGGGCTGGTAGTTCTCATTGATTTTTTGGATAAGGTTTCGTGCCCTGGAGGGGCCTCGTCTCCGTGAAGTGACATCTGCTGAGATCACCGATCGGCGCGTGCGTTCTCCGGCCATAATGAGATCTGGGAGAGGATGGAGGAGCCGGCGTGCCGGCCTTCAGGGAGGAAGCGGTCTTTGAAAAGAATTATGTTAATCAGAGTAGCCTTCTCCCCGCATCTGTTCAGCTGTTATTCTGGGCAAAATTAATAGGTCTAAGGAAAGATCCGATCATAATGACAATCTGGTCTGTGCAGCAGGAGATTTTATAAAGGAGTTGAACTGTGGCTCATTGAAAATACTTGAAGTAATTAGTTACAGGGCTACTCACTTTCTTTCCTTTTTAATAGTAATAATGGTTATTAATGTTTACAAATTACAGTGGCTTGCTGGAAATGAAAGGATGGCCAGAGCGGGTACCCAGGGAAAGCGGGCACTCTGAAATTCAGCATCTGTGCTCCCTTGGAGACAGATTTTCTCTCCCTTTGCTCAAGCGGCCACTGGAAACAGCCTTTTCCAGCACAGCTGTGGACATGCTGAGACCAAGCACATGCAGATATGAATCTGTTCTGAGTCTGAAAATGGGGTTTGGTGCCGAGGAGCGACGGTGCAACCGCTGCCTTGTGAACGGACACTGGGATCTCACCTATGAGACACCTGGAAAAGGTGAAAACCGCTCCATTGATAAATATGTAGAAGAAACTCAAATCAACCTGAACGTTAAGAAAGAATAAAGATAATTAAAATATAAATAGACATGTTTGTTTCAAAGATTGATGGCAAGCTCTCAACTCAGCCTACAGATTAATCAGGGAAGTATAATTACGTCTTTGTACAAAAAAAAAAATATCAAAATCATTAAAACCCCTCCCCACCCTGAAGAGTGGCGGAAAGAGGCAGCTGATGCTGCCAAACCACGCATGAGGCTGAAGCCTTGAGGAAAGTCACCCACTGTGGGGACACTGCCATGTGGGGACTGGGCTGTGCTGGGGCCGATGCGCTCTGCTTAGCTCTGTGGGTTTCACAGCACCTCCCCTCATTTCCCCTGGAGATGCCTGATTTCTCCCCAAAACCGCACCCTTTTGTTCTTGGATTTTGCTGGCGTGCTGCAGTGTGCAGAGAAAATGGGGAGCAGCTGGGGCTGCATCCCTTTCTCTCGCCTACACCAGCCCCGGATCCCCATCTCTGATGATGAGGGGAAAAACTAATCCGGACTTGTTTTCACCGGGGACCTGGCACAGAAAGTCCAGGAGGAATGGCTGGAGCACCTGGGAGGCTGCGCTGCTGACTGGCACCTCCCCATCCAGCAGTAAAACCCTAACAGCTTAGCTCAAAAGGGAAATCGGCAGATTCCCATGTTTGAATCTGTCCAGGAATGGACAAAGACTTTCTTTCCATTTCTTTTTAATTAGCCTCTTTGTGCTTCCAAGAGAAGAAACCCCTTTTATCCTTGTATGTTTGACATGGTTCTAATTTCATCATTTGCTGAAAATAGCCTGGGTGCGTCCCAATGAAGGAAATATAGCAGCCGAATCTGGTGGGACTGTCTGGTGTCAAAGCAGCTCATCACTCCCCATTACAAACGCATTTCCAATCACTTAATGACATCGTCAAGTGAACTGTCTGGGCTGAGATGGGACACGGGAGGGCCAAGTTCAGCTTAAGAACTTGCATTTGCAGAGTCTCCAGTTTTGCTATGTTTTTGCTGCATGGGGCTATGGCAATGTGTGTTTACAGTACAATGCATATATTTAAAGTAATTTCTTCCCCCCCCACCCCCACCCCCCCCATGCGTGTACAGTCTGAAGCTCAGGGAGAATTTGGACCCAAACACAGATGACTGGGGCTGAGGATGTAAATAACTGCCAAGGAGTGCTTTGCCGTAGCCATTCCACATGGAGCTGACACAGATCTTTGCAAAACTTCGCTCTGTTGCAAGCACATCTTTTCCCCTCTGCATGGGGTCTTGAGGGCAAAGCTTGCAGAGCAGGGACTGCTCTCCATCACCGCAGTCTCTGTCCTGGCCAGGAACTCTTTACCAGCACCGTGAGCTGCTGACACCGTGTTCAGGCAGTGTGGTCCAGCCCTACGAGTGATGGGCTGGGGGAGACTGTGCCAGGCAATTTCCCCTGCACGCCTCTGCACCCCGCGATCTGCAGATGCCCGAGGATGTGTGTTTCCTTGCTGCATCCCAGCCTAGCACAGCAGTGCAGACACCTGCCTGGGGACCCGAACTACCACAACACCAAATAATCAATAATCAGTGGCAGCTAGGCACCTTGGCCGTTCATTAAAAAAAATGTAATAATCTGAAATCAATATGCCATCCAAACAACATCGCTTTTTACCTCCACACATACAGGGTGTCCTAAATCAGCTTTCCTCCCTGAAAGTCACCCGCCACTGGTGGGTCCACTTCAGCCCCAGTTCCTCTGCCATCTCGCTCTCTGGCTGCATACCGCAGAGGCAGGAGTGCTTCCGCAGCGTTTTGGACCCGGGTTAGAACAACTTGGTAAGAAAGTTGGTAACGAGGGGGCAGGGGGAGGTCAGGTAAGCAGAGTAGCTGGCACCTTGCCACAAGGTTTGTTGAATTAAACACCAAACATGGGGAAGCAGCTAAATGATCTGACCCTGGCGCCTGCCCAGAGGTGGGGACATGCTGGGATTTCCTTGCTTCCCTGTCCCCCCTCTCATGTGGTCCAAAGCCATTCCTGGGTATGCAAGGCATTGTACTGGCAAGGAGCCGTTTTCTATGCTCTCCTCTTTTTCTTGTAGCCCCTGCAGACTCTCCAAGGACATTCAAGGTATAATTATGGTGCTAAATATTATTGCCTGAGCTCGTATGACCAGCTTATCGTCCTGGGGGTGCTGCTCGGTGAAGCATCTCCGTAACCCCATTATAACTCAGGACTCTCAGGATGGAGAGGAGGAGGTGGGAGGTGGATGTAGCATCATCAGCTGCACATTCCTCCCCAGAAAGGGATCGAGCGGCCAGGCCAATGCAAGAGATTGATTTGCAGGGAACCGCATGTGTGTGTGCATCAAGCCATGTGTGACGAGCACAAAGATTTGTTTGACATCTCTTTCCACGCAAGGTCAAGTTGTACTCTGCGGCTGCTGACTCAGGCGGTCAGGACACTGCAGAGTGCTCTTCCCAGGTTCCCAGGAGGGTGGGATGCTGTCTCAGCACACCCATTATCACACCCAGTGACCACAGACATGAAGTTTCCCTCCCTGCCAGCTGTGCAATATCACCCCAGCTGCATCCCACCAGCCAGGTGCCTGGCAGTAACAGTGCACGGCTTACCTGCCTTGACTGGCATGCCTTTCCTCACCAAACCTTTCAGTGCTTCCCCCACATCATTTATTCACATTGCAGTGTGTGCTCAGAGTTGGGGAAGTTTTCCGTATGGAGCCCTTTGGAACAAGACATCAGAGAGCTGTTTGCCAACTGGAAACATAAAAGGAGGAAATACTGCGCAAGTGGCCAACATCTTTACAGCCTCAAGTCATTACCCGATAGTGGTTCCCTACCCCAAGACCATCTCGCTGCTCCAGGCTGTGGACAGGAGAGTCTCGCCCCACATGTCTCTTATTTGCCGGCAGGTCCAAGGCCCCAAAGGAGCTCTCCATCACAAGGCAGAGCACGTTCTCCACTCATCGCGCATGCCATCCAGGAGATGGGTCTCTGCTCTTCACATTATTTACTCTTTATAGACAAAGCTGTGACCCTGGACTCCTTTTTAAAGCTTATCCATCATGTACTTCTCTCCTCTCCTGCTCATCATCAAGTAGAGAGAAGGACGGTGTGTGGGGAGGGATGCAGGATTTATTCTGCAGCCCCAGTGCCAGGGATGGAGCCGGCAGCAGGGAACACCCCCCTGCCCTTCCCAGTGCAGGTGGCGGTGGGACAGCTGACCCAGCCTGGAAGCATCACGTCCTGCAGAGCCTGTTCAGCATTCACCAAGCCAGACAAATGCAAGAACACACACCTGCGCCCCTCTCTGCAAAATTCAGGCTATGAGCAAACAGCAAGCAAGGAACAGTGGAATTTTTTGAATGGGAATCAAAAAGAACAAGCTGTCATCTTGTGCCGAGCTAAGCCAGAGAGCCTTGAGTACAGTACATCGAGTGCTTTATTTAGTGTATCTGGAGGGAGAACAGGTACAATAACTGAGTTCAGGGATGAGGCCATGATTCCTGTTGCTTTGGAGAGCTGAGACTATCAATATGAGAGGTCAGAGTGATTTTCATGAATCAGACTAGTGATGCCAGATCCTCTCCTCTCAGCTAGAAAAAGGGGACTGAGAAAGCTTTTCCCCCCCCCCTTTCTTTAAATGGCTATCATCTCTGAGAGAGCCTGTGTCATCCCCGGGCATTTAGCAATCACATCGCACCTCGGCAGCCCGATGGGAAACCAGAGGCAGCCCCCAGCCTCTGACACAGCGGGGTCCAGCCGGCCCACAGCCCCTGCAACACACGCAAGGCTGCTGCTGGAAACCGGGGGGCTCCCCCTCCTCCTCTGCTACCTCTGTGGTATCAGTGACCATCTGTGGTGGAGCATCACTAGACATATGCTGGCCATATGATGGCCAACCTTTGCACCAAGTGCAGCAGAAAGGCAGTCCCCCTGCACCCACATCCCTGCAACCCATGCCAGGGCCCACGGGCTGGCAAGTGAAGATGTGCAGCCACTGGTCCTGCTGCAGGCAGCTACGCTGCTCACACATCTGGGTAAAGGCATTGGCATCGCCTCGCTGTAGCCCAGCGTTAACTTTCAGATGTGCTAATCTATCGTCTCCTTCTTTTCTTTCCTCTCCAAGCAAACCTCAGAGCCACTATGTCTTTGCAAGGAAAGGGACAGGAACGCTCCAGGCTACTGAGGCAGATTGCTGCTTTGTTTGGTTTCTTCTCTGTGCACAAGGATGTTGGAAAACAAAGTTAGATATAAAATCTCCTAAATTATTTGAAGAAGAAAAAGACCTCAGTGCGTGCCAGGCAGCCTTTAGGGGAACGAAGGGGTGGGGTGGGGGGTGGGTGGAGAGCCAGCCAAAAACCAACTGCTGAGCATATTAAAGAATGGCATTATCAAGTGGAACAGACAAGACATGTATATAATGCATAAGTAGCGTTTGCTGCTTCTCCAAACAACTCATAGATCACCAGGATGCAAGCTCCCAGGAAGAGCAAAAAAGAAAAGAGAGAGGAATGCGCGATAGCATCAGGAGAGACGTGTCTGCTGCCGAGAAACAGAAAAAGCCTTGTTGAAGCCTGGGATCCGGATGGGGCTTGGCGGTGCCTCTGCATCTGGGGGACAGCCAAAGGGAACCTGCACACAGGAACGAGACATGAAACCCCGTGCTCATCTGCGCTCTCACCCACCTCCCAGCTCTCAGGCTGAGTTCTCACCCACCTACCAGCGTGGCTGTCCCCAGTCCCAGCCAGTGCTTTTTAATATGCAGTGCCAGCAGCAGTGCTGACCCCAGACAACGAACGGGTCCTGATAGTTCGGCATTAATCTGCCAGAAGAGTGACCTTCAACCGCTAAAGAAGAGATGTTTTTAAAAACTCATAAGCGTAAGGAAGGTTCATTTGCTTTCTCATTTAGCATATTAAAAGGGTATTATTGCTACAAATAAGAAATCTAAATGAGCCCCTGGTTGCAGCTTTGGATAAGGCTTTAGACTAAAGGTGCAGGGTAATGATTAACACGCGGCACAAACCATTTATTGTTCGTAAACAAGACGAGGCACACTTTCTCTTACGATAAGTGATGGAAGGTCCATAACGAAGCTGCACAGAGACAAAGCAGCACAAAGCGCAGTGGTCTGGTGGGCTGCGGTGGCTCTAAATGGGGTCCCCCCTCCTTCCTGCGCTCCAGCTGTTCCAGAGGAGAAGCTGCTGCCTGCAGCTGTCACAGCTCAGAGGACACCTTGGATCTGCTCCGCACATGTTGGCAGCCCTGGAAAGCCATCCTGCTCCTCCTACCTTTACCAGGGCCGTCTTTCTTCCTTGCAGATTCACAAAACCCTCTAGACGAAAACCTCAAGTTGCACAATTTCACCTCCTTCAGAAGTTTTTGGCCCTGCTATGGCCATGAGAGCTCCTGGCTCCCTTGTTTTGGAGAGCATGAAAACAGCTCAGGGCAAAAACCCACCAGCCAACTTAGAGCTGTGAAGCTTCCTGCCACACTGCTTTTTTTGTGACAGAGAAGAGGAGAAAGGAGATGAGAAAGGTCTTTCTGATGAAGTCTAGCAGGGAAATGAGATTGTTATTACTTGTGGGTTTAGATGGCTGCCTGCAGACCTCCTGGGCTTTCCAAGCACCTCTGATGAGAGGTTACTGGAGAGATGAGGTCCCCTCGGAGGTGGCTGCCCCCGACTTGTGCTGGTCTGAAATGTACTGGCACCTCTCACGCCTCTCCCTGCTCAAACACAAGGATGCTGCAGGAAGCAGAGCCTTGGAAAGCTCCTGCCATGGAGAAATCAGTCACTTTAATTACCCCCTTGCACTGTATTTATCTCCATGAAAGGTCCCTTGCTCCTTTGTCACTGACTGGCAGGGTTAGCAAAAAGCAGCAGGAATGATCTATATGTTTAGTTATTTATTTCAACAGCAATGCCACAGAAAATGGAGTCTCCCCCCACCCCAAGCTTTTCCTATGGCTTGTGAGCTTACAAACTCTGCTCAGCCCCAACAGACAGGGCACACGAGGAGGGAAAGCGGAGCAGCACTGCACTCTGCTTTCCAGGGTGCCACAGGGCTCCTGCCTGGTCATTAGCTGCAGAGTTCCCGGGGCAAGGGCAAGAGATGGGGAGACTACTTGTGCATTGGGCAGATTGCTGCCCCATTTTTGTCACTGCTTGGAAGGTGTCCAGGTGTGTGTCCCACCACGTGATGGCTTGGGAAAGGAGGCAGGGGGGAAGCGAGGGGGACAGCCCAGTTCTGACAGCTGCACACCCTCAGCAGTGGACACCGCTCACTGGGTACTGATGGGGGCTCCACATGCTGAAACACATCTATCAGCCACCTTTATTTTTTGCATTTTTTGCAATAAGAACCAATGACCACCATTATGTAGCCTCTGGCCCTCTCCAGCAACCCACAGTGGATGCATGAGGGTGTTCTGGTGGATGCCACGAGTTGGGGTCCATACAATAATGTGTCAGAGGAGCTAATCCAAGAGGACCTTCAATGATGCTAGTGATGCAGGGAGCGAGGATACCTTCTCCCCCCACTTTGGGCGCCCAGGGACCTCCCTGGTGCTTGTGGGAGAGCAAGGCTGCTCCCTTGCTGCACGACTGGGCAAAGGCAACTGGAGACTGTGGCTCTTCTCATGGAGCAGAGGCAGTGCAAGGCCCGGGAACAGCCCAGGGGACTGCTCCAGGAGCCCAGCCGGGAGCACAGCACATCTGGCAGCCATCACAAGGGCAAGCGCTCTCTTTGCTTCACAGGGGAGAGAGGGAGCAAAGAGGAGCTATGTGCAGAGAAACCAGGCGAGGAGAGGCAGAGGGAGGGCAGGGAGGGCATCGTGGCTCTTTCCCTGTCCCTGGAGTGCCGCTGTCTGTGGCAACCCCAGCAGCTGAGAAGCATTTTCTGCTGTGACAGGTTTTTTTCTGTGATTGACCCCAATTACAGGAGTCAGCCCACACGGGCTGAGTGCGTCACTCGTGTCAGCCAGGCAGCTGCTTGGCGCCTGAAAACTCAGCTACCCAAATACATACAAAATGAAGGGCAGTACTGCCGGCAGGAGCCAGGGCTAAGGGCAGCTGGCGTGCCAATGGATGCCAGCTGTGGTGCAGCACCCCCAGGAGAGCCTGGTACGTGCAGAGACCTGTGCACACCCTGCATTGCCTCCCACGGACCCTGGGCACACCCCAGCGCTGCCCCATCCTCCCACACTCATCGGGAGCCACCCGTGCCCGTACGCTTACGGTTTTTTCATCCATTTAATGCAATTTGATCATCTGTGTGGTAACATCACAAAAGCAGCAAGTTGGAAAGTAAGCCTTCAGGAGAGCTAGAGACCCCGCATGCATCAGCTTGGTCAGATCCAGCTGCCTGATGCCTTCTGCGACTCGGCCTACAGCGGGCAGGGCGAGGGATGCTGGCAGTGGCCACCACACAGGCAGACATGCAGGGGGAAACCCAGCCCTGCTTCCAGGTTTTTGCCTGTTGCCAGAAGCACCCCAGGCCAGGAGCAAGGAGCAAGCTGCCTGCAGACAGCCCATGGCCACTCTGTTTGGTGCACAACCAGGAACACCTCTGCCTGCTCCTTGCCAGCGCTGCACGGTGCAAGAAGGAGGAGGAGGAGGAGGAATTGTTTTCTTTATTCATTTCAGGTTTTCAATGCACCTGAGCCATTCAGGAGCATGGGCTACTCTAGAGCTCAGCAGGCATGTTCCCCAGAGAGCTTGCTTATAACCACAGAGGAATTGTTGGTGTACAAAGTTTCCAGACCACCAAAACACAAGTCTCCAAACAAAGGCCTGAAGTAGCCACCTGCCCACAATATTTATAAACAACAGTAAAGAAGAAACCATAACACTGTAGTGTGCCAAACACAGCAAACTAATCCCTTTCCTCTAACAGCTAGGTGCAATAACAAGCCAGTCTGTGTAGGGCAAATGGCTTTATACACATTTATAATGCATTTAAGGGTAAATACATTTTCCCAGCTTCAGTCCCAGTATGCTTCTTAGCAATGACCTTGCCTTCGATGGGCACAGAGCAGGTCATAAAGCATGGAGACACAGAAAACTGGAATAACACCCATGTGACCAACCTTCACAACACCATAAGATTTACCTACACTTCCAGCTGGCGCAAGAGCTCTTGGACATGAGCAAAAACCATCTGAGCTCTATATCCAACATATTTTCTATCTTATTTCTACTACAGTCACTCCTTGAGCTTCTAAGCAAGGTTACCAACAGACAGCACTGGGGGCTGTGTGTGGGTGGACTAAAGGCACGCATCAAATAACCAAACCAACAACATTTCTACCGCATACATGGAGAAACAAAGACCAGAAGACTCACCCAGGATCCCAGGGAAAGGCTCTGGAACAGCACCATGTTGACCCCGACTCTGGTGAGCTCTGGTGGGCTAGGTTACTTCCCCCAGCCGGGACATAAATAACTTCACCTGCCTGGCAGTAAGGCAGCCTCATTACTGGCTTTGTTAGCTGTGCCTCATTTCACACCTGCAAGCACTTGGGGCCCTGCCCCTTCCTGGGGATGCTCAGGGGTAATGCAACTTTTGCATACCCACCTCCCTTGTCCCACTCACATCTCCCAGCTGGTAAAATGCTTCTCTCTCTCACACTGTTCCATCTGTGTTTTCTGTAAGACAGAAATTGTGCTTTGCTAAAAGACCCACATTTGTTATTGTTTCACTCCACTGTTATTAATACCCGATTTGATTCCATTTGTTCCATTTTACAGCTTGTCTCTTGCAATTGCGTGGCTTTAGAAACAGTTTTATCTGAGCAGGTGAGGCAGATTATAAATAAATTTTGTATTGCACCTTGTATTTTAAGCATATTTGAGACTTTTCTGATTAGGTGCCTTCCACCAGAGAACCTTGTTCAGTTGGATAATTGCAACCTCGATTCTTTATCCTTGCCTTTTGTTGTCTTCCCCCCTTGGCAAAGCTGCAATCTTGCACGAGAACATCAGCAGACAAAACCCTTGAAAATAACTCTCCAGAAGAAATCTAATTTACTTTTTAATCTGGTTCGGAAATTTGCCAGCAAAATTTCCACTGACAAGCAGAGCCATTTATTACGACTTATCATACTGGCTGGATCCTCACTCCTGATTTGCGTAATGCAGCAGGGACAGTGGAGCAAAAAGACGAAGAGAGAAATCTTTTGATATATTATTTATTTGATACAATCTTCCCCCTGATAAGATCAGTAAGCAGAGGACAAAGTGGCGACCTTATCCATTTCAACTGCTTATATTATGAAATACCAAGCGCATATAGAGGGAGAGTTTCATTTCACTTATTTTGTTTGGTAGGTTCTCTTTTATTTATTCATGTGTAGACACACGCACCCGTACATACGTATATAATGCTCCTGCTGGGGAAAGAGCTTATTACAGTTGTTTCCTCATGGACGAAGAGCATTTGATTCCATTTGTGATTCCAGGATCCTCTTTCCTGTGACAGATAGGGGAAAGCGTTGCTCACTGAACCCGTTACCGGGTTTGTTTAATGATGTGGCTAATAAGCGTCCACCACAAAGGCTGCGAATATCTTCCACATGTCATCGTTCGGGGTGAAGCGGAGAGAAGGCAAGCATATGCTGGAATACATAATGTCCCTGGTTTGCAGTTATAGCGTTAGACTGAGGTTTGTGAGATCTGGAGTGATGTGGGCTCTGCTGTGGCTCTGTATACCAAAATAATCCTTCCCCCCCCCCTTCTTCCTTACAGCCTGGTGTAATCCGACTGCAGGGACTGGGGGGCTTTGCTTGGCGGGCTGTCCTTTCCTGGCCGCCTCTCCACACGCTGCCAGCCACTGCTCCTTCTCAGCCTGGGGATCTCCCTGCCTTACGGCTTTTCTTAATTAGGTGGATTCCCTGGCCGAGCCCGGCTCAGATGCTGAAGTTTCTGCATAAAAGTTTCCGTCTCTCACTTTTCCTTCTCAGAACGATGCCTCCTGTGGGAAGTGTAAATACAGAAAGATGACAACATGTGCATTAGTGCTCGTTAGAATGTCATCATTATATCCTGCAAAGTGTCTGCTGAAGGGATCCCTAAAGGACACTTAGAGATGGAGCAGCTGCTCCGGATTTGTTCCAGCTCACATCTCAAAGAAAATGACATTGAGATAAATACGGCACTGTGAGCATCTTCAGAGCAGAGCTGGGGAAAAAGAGAGGGGTGATCGCCTTTGGTTGCAGGTCCGAGGCATGACCTCAGTGTGCTCCCAACCTGCCTGCCCTCTGCCTTTTTTGCATTAATTGCATGCTGCAGTTTTTGCAATGGTACCAATGGGTCCACGCAGCAGAATGGTGCGATGAGAGCTGCATGCCCTGGCTGCCCCGTGTCCAGCCAGCTCTGACACTGGTGGTGGTTTCTCTGCGGTAGGTGGACGTTAGCATGGGTTCTTTGGGGGAAAAAAACCCCAAACCAACAACCAAACACCTAGAAGATAGCATGTACATGGCCAAACTCTCAGATGTATTTTAAGCCAGATTGTCATCTGGTGCAAAGCCGAACAATCTCACTTATTACTTCAGTGGAGTGAGCATATTTTTACCACACAATCTTTACCACCACCAGACTCCAGAACGGTACCTTTTTCTAACCTGTCTTCGTCTGTATGATGCCAGGAGAGAGGGGAATTCAGGAGGAGTTATGCTTTTGCATGACAATCTCCCCCTCTGCATGTTTGCATTCAGAGAGAAAGCCTTGAAATCAAAATGCAAACAGTCCCAAGGGCGCTCACTGCAGAAAAGAGAAAGGTTAAGGACTGTGATTGACCATGAGAAGATTCAGAGTCTTACATTACCTGGAGACCTTGCATGCTTTCCTTTTATCATTGGCCAGCAAATAAAGAAAAAAAAGCACTGGCTTCAATTTTCCCATCTCCTAAGAGCCCCTATCATGTCAAGTAGCAAAGTCACAAAGCAGAGTTTCGCTATTCGACAATAACGAACAGATCGTTTTCCGGGAGCAGTGTTGCTGCGGCTGGTGGAGGGAGAGGCTCCCGCTCTTGTGCAGCTGGCAGAGAGTTTCTTCTGCTGCCAGACAACACCGAGGCACCCAGAGAGCTGGGAGAGATGGAATCACACGAGAAGTATCCTTAGCTAACCACTAGGAACCATCGCTTCTTCTGTGCTGGTACTAAAATGATGCTCCAGCTATTACAAGGGGTTGCATACATGCTGCTGAAATGAGAAGTAGACAGCCAGGGTCCTCATGGCAGCAGATGATCCTGCTGTCCTTTGTTTAGACAAAACTAATGCTGATCCTGAATATGTGGTACTATTCCAGTTGGTCAAATTACCTCCGGAGCCTCTGGATTTTTTTTGCCACCCATACAAAGAGAATACCCAATTCTTTGCCTCTTCTTCACAATTGCCATGTGGAGGTTTCAGATGCAGATCAAGCAGCCAATGTGTTCCCTGCCGTGGGTGGCTGTGTTTCAGTAATAGCTTAATCAGGTTTTTATAGGAGTTGCACTTCATTTTCAATTTTCAGTTGCAAAAAATCAACGCAAGATCACCACGTGACAGGATCTGTCAAGATGGCAATGTGCCCCGGAAAGTCCTTTGGCTGAACAACAAGGGGGCAAGTTGACTTCCACCGTCAGTTACTGCTGAAGCCTGGGAACCGCACCCCACGTCCTATAAACCCACGTTCAGATTTGGCACTTTCTCACCTGCAAGACCATTTGTGGGCAGATCCTGTTACCAATGTGCCTGCATTTGGGACATTGGTTTCTCAAAACAGCATTATCTGTTAAGTCTCTGTCTCAGTAGCACCATCTGAATCAAGATGCAAGTAGGCATCACATTCCCTAGGTTTGTAGGTCCTGGCTTGATTAATAATTTTTTTACCTCATCTGCCAAAAACTCGATCTGCCATGAAGGTTTCCTTCCACTTTCTCATGCCATTGGCTGTCAAACTGCTCAGTAACTTGCACATCACCAAGCTGAATATATTTTATTAAAGAAGTCTGTCTTCCTGAAGACTTTGTCCCTTGGCAGGGCTGGTCGGGTGCTGAGGAACCTTGGCACTGCCCGCAGCCTTCTGCGGACCAGCCCTGATTTCCCCTGTGCCGTGTCTGACATCAAGCAACAGGACCATTTGATCAAAACACAAACACAAACACATCAGTTCAGATTCTGCTTTGGAGAAGCAAAAGAGTGCAGACCGATGCATGTTGCTGGTGCTGGCACAGGATGCTCTGGGATTGTGCTCTTGGACTGGGACCCTCGGGTGCTACCACAACACGGACACCTGTGATGGCTGCAGCCGTCTCCTCCACACGTGGTATGCCAGAGCGGTACCAGCCGCCAGGGAGGAAGGGCTTGGGGCTTGCGCCACTGGCATCGACATTTCATCCACCCCTGAGACAAGCTGGATGCTCTAAAGATCTTGGTCCTTCTAGATCATAAGACTGCTCCCTTCAAATCCAGGTGGGGGGTAACTCCCTTCATTGCTAAATGGGCTAAGTGCACAGGGAAAATATTTTATACATACATATGCATTATATATTTCATATAATATATATATATAATTGTATCTATTTTTATATACAAGCTTATATATACACACATATAGTAACACCTCATCCAGAAAAGACTGATTTATTATGACTAGCATTAGCATTTGCTTACAAATCAATGACATCTCATTAGGGTATTTAAGGGACAAAGAAATTCTACATCATTGTGTGACCCTCAAGGTGTGACAGAGCAAAAAGGCCTCCTGCCTCTGGCGCAGATACTTTTAGGATGGACAGGTGTTAGGAGCAATGCCCTCATGCCGAAAAGTGTCTTTGTTCCGAGCTGGAAATCAGACACTTTTAAATTTGCTGTGAAAACAAGTTCCCCTTCCAACAGACTCTCACCAACGATCAAAACATTGAGTTTCCCGGCTGACATCCACCATTTAACAAATTTCAAGTGAAAAATCTATTTCGGAATGAAATATTGCCATGCCGCAATCCAGCAGCGCTGAAATGTTTCAATACCGCTGCAACGTTTCTTCTTCCTCTCTTATTTTTTGCTTAACATGAAACGATCAGAGAGGGAGAGGAGCGCAGCGGGTGCCAGAGCGGCTCAGACGGGAGGTCCGCCTGACCCAACACATGGTCTCCAAGGGTGGCCGGCATCAGCTGCTTCACAGACAGGCGGGGAAGCCACGCGACAGGCGCAGCCGACGCTGCCAGGGGCAAGGGCACCACGAGCTGTACCGCAAGATGAAGGATGTGACCCCAGGCAAAACTATCTGACAGCTGCAAGAGCAGAGGAGCTGGCTGGCGGAGCGCCGACGGGTGGGCTGGGGAGCAGGAGCCGGGCAAGGAGGTGATGGGCTGCGCGGGTGGGATGGGAATACCTGAGAGCGCTGCAGTTGGGGTTTGTGTCCCAAGGCTGCCTGCGCAGATAGATGGAGGAGTGGGTTACCTTGTGCAGGGACAGGGGTGGAAATGACACGGATGCCAAGCCCCGTCATTATCAGCAGCTAGACCCACATTTCTAACCCCTGGAGGCAGGGGATATTGTAGATGTGTCCGAGGTGCCGCGATTATTGTTACTCACTTCTGCAGTACTGGGGCTGCTTTTGGTTGGGTGACCGGAGTGGTCCCTTCTCTCACTGATGCCTCTGCCCGCTCCAATGTCTCACCAAAGCAGGCAGGCAGGACCACAGGAGGGATCTTCCCACTGATGTGTGATATCCAAGGAATTGCCTGCACACGCTTAGCCAGCTTGACTTAAAATACGACCCAGTGAAGATGGAAGATGACTCTGTACAGACAGCTATTTTGCTGGAAACTAGCCTCGTTTGGATTTTCTTTAATGATTAGGAACTCATTTAAGCTAAAGGAATTGAAATAAGAATAGATGAAAGGTGTAATCTGCTGTGTTTTATGCCATCTCTACACTGGGTTATGAGCACGCCCACTGTTACTTACAGCACAGCTGACAAACAGTGACTTGTTAAGCACCGGTAACTGGATGATACATCTGAGGCTTAAAAGCATAAACAGAGATTCGCACCAGCTTGCCTGAACCGAATGCAATTCCCTGTATAGGCGAGGCCTCATTTTTCCATCCTCTTTGCCTTTTCACAATGCTGACAAACGGGATCTCACTCCGTGGGTGTAGCACTGCCAGCAAAAGGAGAATCCACCGAAAACCTTTCTAGCATCAAACCCAGTGATTTTAATTTTTATTTTTTTAAAGTGCAAGTTTGACTTGGTGCTTGCAACCCCACAGCAACAAAGCAGAGTTGCCACCTCCCCAAATAGCTGTAATTTCTTTTTAGTTCAATTATTTCTGCACCATATTGTTTGCACAGCTGAAGTCAGCAGTGCTGTTCAGCATATTATGTACTCTGTGTCAATGCACCATGAAATATTAAGACTACAATAGGTCTGAAGTCACAGAATCATAATCCTTTAATAGCTTGCTTCATTTTTGCTGCTGGAAGATGGCAGAATATTTCTATTTTTAAACAAATGGCATTCATTCTAATGAGCCAGGGCTTATCTTGATACAATTGCAGCTGCAGACCTTTTCCTCCACCCTGGCTGTGAAACTCAGCTTTCAGTTAGGGGGGAGCTGCTGACAACTTTTGACAGCATGTAACTATGTCAGTAAACCTGGGTTTATCCGTCCATTTACAAATGGCCGGTTTATTTGCAGGAAAAATGTTTTCTGCTGCATTTTCCCAAACCACTGCATTGACCACACTGAAGAGTGGAAAACAATTAGACACGTCTCTAGCTCCCAGTTCTTCACATTTCTCTGCAGTGCCTTGGGCCGCGGGATGTGTTAAAGCAGAGGCAGACGTCACTCCATCTCCAGGAGAAGCTGTGGAACATGTGCAGGGTGGCAGCTCCAGCTGCCGCATCCACCACGCAGGCACCCTGGGCTCCTGCTGTCCCCTGCTTTTGGGGTGACCCTTGGTAGTGTTTGCATCTTGCACCAAAAGTCACCCTGGGCTGGGGCTCGCGTACGAACAAAGCATTTGAAAGGAGTGAGAAGGGGTTAGTTTCCCAGGGAGAGTCCTGCTCCCCACATCCCTGTTAAATCCCTCTTTAGGCACAGCCATTCAGTGGCTCCACAGATGCACACTTGCCCATTTTTTCCTTGATAAAGAAGAGACCATTTTTTAAGGTTTTCTTGCAAATTTGCATATCCCTCCTCCTCTCCTTCCATGGTTAAGCTCCTGAAATATAATAAATATTTCACTTTCAAATCTAGATTCATTAAAGGATGCCCAGGAGGGAGAAATAATAAGGTATCACTTTACAGCCCAAATAAAACACAGAAAGATACAGCCTATAATGTATATTTCAGGCTTTAGGTTGAGATAATTCATACATCACTCCCGGTTAAGAAACAAAGATGGTGCTGTGTCAGCACGTTGGCTGCAAAAATATCTTCTTGTAACATTTTATGCCTCTTGGTCATGTATCCCAGTCACCCCGTGCTGCCGCAAGTGGGAAACGAGGCAGTCCAGAGAAGCAGTCACCTCTGCTCGGTAGAGAGCTGGGATGTTCCCCTCCCTCCCTCCAGTGCTGCGCCAAGGCAAAGAGAAAGCGGAGAAACATGCTATTTTTCTGCCACGTTTTCTGACTGAAGGCGTATTTTTTTGCTAAGGCTGCAGAGCTGAGTGGCAGCAGGGCTGAGCGGGACGGGAGAGTGCCCGTGACAGACTGCGGAGCGCTCATTTATCATAAGAGCGATTTCCCTACTAATAAAGTGACCTTGTGTAAATAGCTCAACTTTTCACAGCTATCACATCATTAGGATAGGACACGCGTTGATAGATAGAGACCACACGGGCTGCTGATCCAGGATGAACTACCGCAGCCGGGGAGTTATTTTTGATGGGGCTGAAGTGCTCCATCATTTCAGGACAGAAGGTGCTGGTGAGTAACGTGCCTGGGGATGCGATCGTTTCTGCCTGCTGTCGATGCCGCAGGGGAGCCTGGGCTCCCTTCCTTTGTCCTCTCCAACAGCCGATGCTCTGCCCAAAGGAGTTGGCATCTCCACGTCAGTCGAGACCCGTGGCAGAACTTGCAGCTGCTGGAGGTGCTGGGCTTCCCAGGATGCTGCACGGCCGGGCCCTGTGAGGTCTGGTGGAAGCAAATGAGACATTTGAATGAGACTCAAAGGGTCTCCTCAGGTGCTAGCAGTGAAGCATCCTGCCTTTCTTGAGACTTGCCATAGCCATTGCCATGGCTGAACTTTCAATTGATGAGCCACAGCAGAGCAGGACACCTCGCTGATCCCGAGGGAACAGTGCAGCGCTTTCACCTAGCATCTCCTCCCGGCGTGGCTGGCCACCTCCACTTCTCTAAGCAATCCAATCCTCCTGTTGCTCTACAGTGCTCGGATAGTTCCCTTGGTTTTGTGACTGAGCACATGAGGTGCTCAGGATGGGAAGGAACAGGGCAGAGGGATGCTCTGCAGAATTGCGCTGCAAGGAAAACACAGGTAGCAGGATTTTTTGTTGTTATTGTTACTCTCCCATGTATACTCCTGGCTAATCCAGTAATCTATTATTTATGCATAGCCTAATTAAGGTTGTGAGTAGGCTTGATCTTTGTTTACTTAAGTATATAGCGGAAGATTGCCAAGATGAAATAAAATTATCTGCAGGCAGGCAGGCCGGGCTGGCTGTGCACGCTGAGGATGGCGGCGGGGCTGGGGAGCTGCCCTCCTGCCTTTTCGGATGGAGCTCACGTAGGCTATTGCATCAAACACCCTGTTGCCAATTCAAGCTTATCTAATAAAGATTCAGATAAACCAGACCAAACAAAACCCAGTGAAGTCTGAAACCAGCTAATGGGATGTGATTAGCGCTCGTCAGCCTCCGCTTCTACCTGCTACCTGCAGGACCCCAGCATCCACCCAGCCATGCCTCGGTGCTGGGGTTGCACACATAAGGAAATGAGCAGGGGATGCTGGGGGAGAACAACACGGTTTTAAATTATATTCCTATGAAATAAACCTATAGCCAGACCGATAGCCCCAGAGAAATTGCGGCACCAGTGTCTGCCACTCCACTCTTTCTGTGGCTGAGCAGCAAGATCAGCCTTCGCTCTCGGTTCCGCCAGCTTCACATCTGTGCCAGCTTGGGAGCAGCTGCTCCAGGCTTGCACCGGCCGTTTTGGGCAGCGCAGAGGGGCCGGATCCACCACCAGCTCCCTCAGGAAGCCACTTTTACCCCATGGGATTGATCTGTTCGGGCCAGCCCATGAATCATGACTTCCAAGAGTTATTGCAAGGAAGTCAATGGGACTATCCGTGTGAGTAACTGCGCTTCGACAGGAACGAGGGGGTTGCAAGCTGCCTCTCGTGATTTACACCAACACAAAGGAAACAGATGAAGCATCCACTCATGTCGATTCCCATTTACTCAGCTACTCTATCTTAAAGGGGACCATGGATAATGTTGCCTTTTTGGAGCTGCACAGATGAAATATGCTCGTAACATTGCATACATTGTGATTTTTATACTTAACACGCCGAAGAGCTTCCTCTCCTCCCATCAAACCCATGGCGCGAGCAGATCCCACAAGCTGAGCTAGCTAACGAGACTATTGCATTCGCAATGTGCACTGCCACCCTACATCTTCCAAATGCTCTCCAAACGGATCTGTTTGGACCCATTTTAAATATAAATATTGCTAGGTTCTGTGTTAAATGTGTATGCAATGCATTTTACGAAACCTTTAACAAATTCTGTGCAGAAGAATATGTTTTCCCATATGGGCTGCTTAAAGAAAGGCAGATGTGAGGCAATCCAAATCCCTCATATGCTTCTCCTCCTTCTCCCTTTCCTTTTGGCAAACTATCTCAGGCAAAGACAAATATTGTATCAAACAGTTATGGAAATAAACACGAATATAGCTCAAGGGCATAAGTAAGTTTCTGGAATGTTTTTTTCTCTGTGCAATTAATAGGTAACATTGCGGGGTGGGGGAAGCACGAGTAGCCAAAATATGCCTGAGGAAGCTAATTTTATTGTGCAGACGGTGCTCCGGGAACCACAGAGTGGGAGCCGCGTTAAGCAGCGTCAGTCAGGATACTTATAACATGCTGCTGAGAAAGCCGAGGAAAGCCGAGTCGGAAGCTGGAGGACGAGCAGGCAACGCCGAGCTGAAGCAAGCCAGGCTGAGCTGGGAACCGGGGGACATGGCTTGGCCCAGGGGAAAGAGGCAGGAGCCGCACCGTGGGCTTGGGTGCTGCGGTGGGTGCACGGGGCTGGTCGGCCACCTCCTGAACAGGCGGAAACCTCTGGAGGTGGCATCACCTGTCCTGGATCCTGCAGGCGTGAAGGATGCGCCGTGGCAGTTGTCTGCCTTACCATAAATTCTGTGGACGCAGGAACTCTACAGCCTGTGAAGCGCGCGCGAGCGCTATATGGGAACTACTCATCTTGTGCCAAGAGTGATACAAAAACAGATGGCAGAGACTGCACCTCGCGATAAATCAGTGGCGCTTCCACTGCTGTGTCCGTGTATGTGCCCAACACAGGCAGGCTCCCCAGCGCCTGGCCCCTGGGGGGACCAGCAGTGGGGTCCCCGAGGCTGAACCCACAGCTGAAAAACAGAGAGCCAAAAGCAGGAGGTGAAATGTGAGCACCCAAGCACTATTGCACTACCAAACGTATGTTCTTACAAGAGGAAAAAGAAATAAATATATCTTTCCTCTGCCAGGTTCCTCAGTTCATTAAATAACCCACAAACATTAAACCAGATGTTGTGTTTTATCGCTTGACTCAGATCATTATGACTTTATTTCTGATGGGCCTGCAATAAATGAAATGCAGTTATAAAGGTTATTTAACTATTAAAACAACTATTAATTAAAGTTTTCCAAGTCTTGGGGGCTCTGAGGACAAGAAGCAGCTAGGTAAATGTCAGTTATTATTTAATAAGTCATTGTTATTGAAATATGCGGCACGTGAGCTGCATTCCCAGAAGGAGCTGGGATCTAGCCCGTCCCCGTTATAAATATTTTGCCTAGTGTTTGCAGGGTGGAAGAAAGGTGGGAAGGTGATTTAGCATCGCAGCCAATCCAGGAAGGGACCGAGGGCTCAGTTAGCCAAGGAAGAAGAGGAGCAGCAGCAGCAGCAGCTGCAGGGTGGGCGTTCAGCAGACCCCAGCTCCCCTGCTGAGGGGCTCTCTGGGAAAGGGGGGCACTCGGAGGCTTGCAGGGTCCTTGTCCTGGGATGGCAGCCTACATGGATGTGACAGGCAGCTGCAGCGAGCGTCGCCACACATCGTGCAGGCATTTAGTGCTTCGATCTGCCCGTACCTGGTTGCCTGCTCTCCCTCGGCGCTGGCTCCCACCTCGTCCCAGCCTGCGGCCGCTGTGAGTCAAGACTATCTTGTGTTTTCTGCCGACGAAGCAATGGCTGAGAGACCTGACCATGGCTGGAGCCCTGGGAGGATGAAAGAAGGCAATAAATTGTAAAATAGTAACAGCTCTGAGCTCATCCAGGATTTCCAGAAATTGCTCTAATGCCAATAATTAACAGAAATAATGCTGAATAAGCCTCCAATGTGTTGGAGCTTGAGGAGAAAAGGGCTTCACTGAGCTGGAACCCAGGAGAAAGAAATTCAGAGCTGCTCTTGCATGTTATGCTGTAATTAGGGCTTGCTGCAGCTTTGTCCCCATCCCCTGCATGACGGAGCGCACACGTTTTCCCTCCAGTGATACTGATCAAGGGGAACAGTCACCTCACAAGTCCCTGCTTTGTACACATAAACAAAAATAAAACAATAATTTGATTCTTTTAAGCACGGGAGCCGGAGAGGGGGGGAGGAGGGAGGGAGAGGGAGAGAGAAATGAATATGGAGCAGAGAGCCCAAGCATTAAATCAGGGCATGAAATGCCTGCCAATGTTTTTTTAAAAGCAAACCAAGAAAATGAAAGGGCTGCAAGCAACCACCATACCGAGACAATAATCACTAATCAAGTCAAAGTTTCACTCTAATCAGTTCAGTTGTTAAGGGGAAAAAATAGAGCAATGCTGGGCTCAGAGAATTACCATTCATTACCGTCTCCTGCCTGAGGATTTCATCAGTGGGGCTGAGCTGCCCGGCCCGGGAAGGAGCCCTACTTGGCTGGGCTGGACCTTCCCAGACCTCCTCCCACCGCGCTGGGCTCGGGGCCAGGCTCAGGGAGGAAGCTGTGGCCACCGAGGGACGTTTCCAACCAGGAGGAGATGACCAGACATTGCCGCTAAAAAGCGAGTGGTCTCTCTCGGCTTTGCCAACACCTGGTGAGGGGCCAGCCCTCGGCTACCACACGCTGGGCTGCGTGGAAGAGCGAGGGACGCATGTGTGATGGCTTTCCCAGTGCTTCTGACTCAGCCTTTGAAAAATCTCACTTAAGGTCTTTTCTTTGGTAAATCCACATTCATTTAGTAAGAGATGCGGATGTTTTCGCTGCTGAATCCTACAATCTTGGGAATTCAAGTAGCTGTTTTGAGAGATCAGCTGGAAACCTGGAAAGAACAACTTGCATTTCAGTTTTTTAGAATGGCCATAACCAGCACAGCCAGGCACAGGAAAGGGCTCTGACTAATGGGAAGACTTTTTTCCCTACAAAAGAGAGGAGCACGACCGGAGGGCAAAGACATGGATACCAGTGGCAAAGATGCAGGCTGTTTCTGTGCTCCCAGACCGCTCCAAACACCAGCCAAGCACTGTGCAAGCAGGGAGGGCATGCTTTTCAAAACCACTTTGGCAGTGTGACTGCCTCTGCGGAAGGCGAGGCAAGCTTTGTCATCAGTTCGAAGGGAAGGAAAGCTAATCCAACAGGGAGTGCTTTTCAACATACTAATCCCGTCCTGTCCCATGAGCAACGTCCCAACAATTATCTTTGCGGCACAGACGGTGACAGGGGCAGGAAGACTTGCCCACACCAGAAAAGGAATCATTTTCAGAGCAGTAATTTCAATATGCATAGTTTCAACCCCCAGCTCTGTGCTTGGAGCAGCATCTGTGCTGCTCTTGACCGCAAAATGTGAGGGTCTCTCCGAAGCACCACCCTTGGCTCTACTGCCAGCTCACTGATGTCCCTAGAGTGAGTCACTCAGCTTTCTCATGTCTCTAGGACCCTCTCTGCAACCCAGGGTATAAGGCACCTAAGACTGCAAAAGATGACTGCTGCAAGGCAGGGAGAAAGCAATTTGCACAGACTGTACTGGGAAGTGCATCGTTAGGCTGGCTGCAGAGTGGCCGATGGGCTGAGGAAAGATGTTAAAAATTCAGCGAGCCTCTGAGCAGATTCACCCTGCCTCTAGCCACCACCATGTCTTCGCGTGCGCACACGCAAAAGTTCACCCCTTTCCTTTCCAAGATGAAAGAGTCCATCTGAGAAGGCAGAGGACGAGTTTTTAGATGTGGCTTGATTTATAAGAAAGAAAAGAAATTATTATACTCCCTGTGATTTACCTTCCCCATGTTTTACAACCAGAATAAATTGCAGTGCTGAATGTTGCTCGGGAATTATTAGTTATCGAGGGGAGCAGCAGTGCCATGAATCTTGCCAGCTGGTAACTCATCCCCATGGCACATTGCAGAGACACTGCTGGAGGTTTAATTGGGGGCATGGCAGTTTGGGGAGGGAGGAAAGGGCAATGTTACAGGGTGGGAGCGTCAAGGGAATTGGAGCTCAAGGCAGGCAAACTGAAACTTTGTTCACCTGTTGTAATTCTCTAGGTTGCCAGTCTCCTTTTGAGCTTTCTCTTCCCATTTCTCTATGCCAGAATTGAGATTCCAGGGTGCAAAGTCTGCAGACAGGCAAAACACGATGACCCAGGTCTAGACTTTGTAACTTACTGAAACAAGATCTGAGTAAAGAACTAATGTGGCCCAAAGCAGATGCTTGCACCAGAAGATGCCCTGGAGTTCTTGCATTATCTGGCAGCCTCTGGAGTACATGGGGCAGCCAGCTTAGAGCACCCACACCCTGGTTCAATGCCTCTCCCAACATTACAGCCACCCACCGCCCTGTGATGCGTAATCACAAGCCACCGGTTCATTCCAGCATCCCAGCTGTAACAATCGCCACCGCCAGGTGCTTTAGCAGCACAGTGCACAAAGTCTTGGAATAGATATTTATGAAATCAGGGAAACTTCTCCTGGAGTCCCGTAAGCACGAGGTTAGCATTTTAGCCTGACGAAGACAGGTTCGTATCCTTTATGCGATTTATCTTAAGCAGAGACTCTCAACATCGGGTGGAAAAAAACTCACAAAAGCCTTTGTAACAAAGGTGCTGGTGAGTGCAGTAGACTGAACTGTGAGCCCAAGAAGATATCTTCTCATCTGTTTTTCTATGAACTCTGCCGAGTACTTTAAAATCAGTAATAACTCGTTGCAGGGAATTTCACAGAGCAATTATATCTTATTCAGGAAAGCATTACTATCATTTTTTATTTCCGCATCTTTTTTGAGGTCTCTCAATCAGAACTCAACATACATTTCTGGGTGAGAATAAGCCGTTGCTTTAAAATATCATATTTTCAGGGTTGGCTTTTTTCCCTGCCGTATGCCTTCAAAAGTACTATCTTGGCTTTTTGGATTATCAGTGCGGGGGTTTCCTCTAACATAGATGTATATAAGGTTGCTGAGCTGACAGGGTTAACTCGGAACACAGAAATGTGTGCAAATGGCTCGGACAATTGCAATCCCTGTTCATCATTTTGCATCGGACAAACCAAATGTCATCTCCAGGCCAGGCACTTGTTCACCAGGCTTTGGTAGATGTCCTTAAAATTTCTCTCTGTTCTTCAAACTTGCCTATTCTGAACAGCCGTATGTCATCAGCAAATTGTGTTCCTTCACAGCTTATTGCTTTTCTAGATCATTAATGACTGCATGGCACAGTCCTGGATCTGGTACAAATCCCAGAGGCACGCTACCCTTCGTTGTCTCCAGCCACAATTTATCTGCTATTCTCTTTGATGCCACGGCCAGCAAAGCAGCAATAAAAGCGGCGTCCCAACAGAGCGCCCTTCCTCCAGGCTCGCAATGAGCTGCAGAAACAATGCAAAGGCAAGAAGCTGCATTCAGAGAGCTCAGCAGAAAAAGGCAGGGCTTTGGAACCCAAGAAACAACACAAAGCATCAATGGCTGCTATGGACTCACAGCTGATGGTGGTGGCATTGGCACCCCGACCTGAGGAGGGCAGAGCAGGCTCAGCAAAGGCAGCTGGGGTTTGGTGCTGGGTGGGCAGCTGAGAGCAGCAGCCCATGCCCCTGGTAGCAGGGGTGAAGAGAGGGAGGGAGGCGAGGAGTGCCGATAGGGTAGCAGGACAACCAGCACAACGAGCTCAAGGGATGCAGTCCGTGCACAAATCCCCACGACATCAAGGCGTAGCAGCCACTCTGAGCTTACCTGGAGCCAGCAGCACCTCCAGCCACGTCGCTGCCTTGGCTCCCCTGGGCCGGGTCCCGAAGTGAGCTCCGGTTAAGCCGAGCACTGCCAGCTGCTGCTGCACGCCCGGCCACTGTCCAGCCAGAGCGAGGACCGGCCACAGCCGCCTGCGAGGGGTCCTCATGGGCTCTGCCCCTGGGGCCACCAGCCAGGGGAGGAGGGAGTCCAGGAAAGCCCTGCGGATGGACAAGACAAGAGGGACATCAGACAGCCAACCAAAGAGCCTGTAAAATTCAGAGAACTGTTCACAATTACTCCTAAATTCCTAAGGTTTTTTTGGTTTTTTTTTTGCTTGTGGTTTGGAGACTGGAGAAAAAGTTCTCTGACAAAGTGATAATTTCCAGCCCAGAATTGTTTCCCCAAGTTCTCCGTCTCAGTGCTGGAGCAGCCACATGCAGAGCATGGCCCCTTCCATGAATTAGCCCCTTGCTGCTGCTGCTGGCTCTGCAGACCCTTTCCAAGCCTTCATCAGCCCCGCACGGCGTGTCTAATTGTGCTGACCAGTCACATGACATTGCTACTGTTTCTTGACTGGTTCTGCAAAAGCTGAAATTCGGTTTCCAATGTGGTTAATGCCAGAGTATGTTTTTATAAGGATTTTTAAAGGTTTTGCCACAGTGTGGCCTTCAGCGCAAGCTGGAGCCCCTGCTTGCGAGGGAGGCGGGAGTGGGGCTCCCTGGGGGGCTGCAGGCTGGCAGGCAACAAGGAAGGAGCCCCCTTGTTCCTTGAGCAAAGGGACTTTTAAGGTTTCCCTCATATATCCTCTCTTAGAAATTCCCTATAAACATGTCTTTGCCAGATGGGCCTGTAGTCCAGGGGAGAATGTTTTTTGTGAAAATGGAATCGGGGGGGCAGGCAGAAATAAAATTCCTTTCACCTCTATTTTTGACTTCAGCAAAACCAGCAGTGAGCAAGGTGGTGGCATGATTTGGTTTTTATAAGCCTTATTTTCTGGCAGGAGTGGTATCTTGCGCCTTTTACTCTAGATTATTGACCTGCTCTGTGCTGGCTGTCCAGTGCAGGTGGTGTGACAGCTCCGGAGGAATTGCTGTCTCAGTTAGAAATGCTTTTGCAAAATGTAGCATCTCCTTTCCTCACGGGCTGAGTTTCGCCTGCAGAACAAAGCATATTCATCACAGGATGGCCCAGAGAACTTCTCCAGGACAGCAGAGGGAAAACCAGTCAAAGAGTAAGGAAGTAGAGAAGAGATCAGGAGACGCTCTGGGATAACAAGGAGGCAACTGACTTGAAAGAGCACCAGAGATGACTGGTATCCGGCCCACACCCTGTCCTCCATTGTGCCTGCTCACAAGCCACAGGATTTGGCCAGTGCCACCTGCCTTGGAGAAGAACCCGTTACCAGTCCCTTCTCTGCTGGGGTGCATCCTGACCTCTGTGGAGCGAGGCTGTCCTTGGCCATGTTCGCCTTGGGCACCAGCATTTCCATGGCAGCACGGATGCGGCGTTGTGCCTCCTGGCTCCAAACCTCCCTCCATCGCTGCAGAGCACACGCGGTGACAGACGGAACGGGTGCACGGTGCAGCCAGAGGTTAAGATGCCAAGATTGAGTGTGCTGCAGGTATCTTTGCTGGCAATTGAATTGGGAGCTGAAAGTCACCAGAGGAGGAAGTAATTAATGCAAATCCCAAGGGCTGGATCAATGCAGATACAGAGGCTTTTACAGTCTACCCCAGAAGGTAAAAGCACTTACTGGCTTGCTTATTTCAAGAGTTCACGCCACACAAAATATCTTGGAATGCTATAAATACCTCCCAAGACACTGGAGAGGCATGCGATGCTGTCAGTGCGACACAGAAAAGCCTGCAGTAGGCATTCAGACCTGCAGAGCCTCTGCGTGGGGACAGGGGACAGGTTTTCTCTGTGTTTGTTTTGGTCTAGATTAAAAAAACAACAACCAACCAATGTGTTTTGTCTGAGCCATCCACATTGTTGCTTTCCCTTAGATCTGGACTATAGGCACTGAGCTAAAATGAACCCCACAAAGAGCTGGTGGTGAATGTCTGGAGATGTATCCCAGGCTGGGTGCGGAAGGAGGATGTGTGTCTGTCCTAAGAAGGTGATGGATATGGATGCGAGACCCAGCTGAGGTGTGTTTAAGGGCCATAAAGCAGCCAGTGGTGCAGCTGACCTTGGAAATGGGACGTGTAGGAGAGATACAGGAGGCAATTTTAGAGCCACAGCAAAGCAGCGAGAAGGAAGAAGTCCTGTAGGCAAGGACATTCTTGATTGCTACTGTTATTATCGCTTACTAAAGGCAAACCATAGGCAAACACAGCAAAGAGGTGAAAGCAGAGGGAACAGGCAGGTGTCCCCACATAAGGGTTCCTTGTGCGGCAGGGACCGACACAATGCCCGTTCGCTATCTTCGTGCCAGGTTTTGCAAGGCTCTGCTATCAGTTCATAACCTGCCCCCCTCCCGGTGCACCACACCCACAGAAACCATTGCGCATGAGGTGCCACTGAACTCGAGCAGTGACTCACACACACGATGCTTGGGGAAAAAAAACCCTTTTTTTTTTCCTTTTGAGTGATGATTACTGTCAAGAAAGCGATTCAGAAGTGACAGGCCAGCTTACGTGCCTACTGTCTTCTGATACCTTCCAGGCTAACAGTGGCCAGTTCACACAACAAAGAACAGAAGGATTCTCCAAAAATCGACACCTGAGTTAGTGATGGTCTGGAAAACCAAGCTGCCTTCTGTACTTCTTTTGCTATCGTCACCAGGAGAAAAGGTTGTACTGACAGAAACCAGCCTGTCTTGATCTGATATCATCCAATAACCTTGATAAGATCAGGGTGGAGAAATTGTTTCTTGAGTTGCATAGCAGTGTTAGCTGTGGCAGCGATGCACGGTGAGTGGTAATATCTCTCACCGGGATGATTGATGTGGTTGGAATAAAGGCAAGCTTTTAAGCACAAGATGGTCTTGGGTACCCAAAAGTCTGTCTGCTTTTCCCCATAGTTTCATCCACTAGGCAACTTCAGCTTTTCCTACGTGTTCTTAAACTTGCCCATACTTACTTTCCAAGTCCATCGTGGTTACAGTAACGCGACTGCTATTGCCCCAGGAGCCATGTGGACAGGTCTGGACTTGGCTGTCCTGTGGGTCAGGGTTGCTCCTTGGGATCAAGCCTTGCATCCACGTGGATGCTGGACTGCATCGAGTCGGGTGCCGGGACGTGCACACCTGTTGCTGGTTAATGGGGCTGTCAGAGGAAGAAGATCCCTGCAGCTCACCTCGAGGATCTGCTCTACGTGCGGCGAGGGAGACCGTGGTGCTCTGTAAGGAGATGAGCGCTTCGCCGCCTGCTCAAGAGACTGTGCGTCTGCCTGAAAGCCTGCCATGTTTCTCTCCTGTCAAAGTCAAGTGTGTTTAATTAAGGCAATCCAATTCAGGCTGGGACTGGTCAAGTTCTCCCCAAAGCTGCACAACCGAGTTACCAATGTTTTCACAGGATTTAACTTATAATACAATAGCCAAAAATAAAGCGAGCTTTGTACGTGCCGTTACTGCTACCTTTTTTGCATACAATTGAATAAATTACCTTTTGTTATGAAACATTAATCCTCTTTGCTAAATGGAATAATTCCCACCTCAGATGCAGCGCAAAGGCTGGAGCGCCCTCGGAGCAGACCCAGGGGCACCGTCTTGTGCAGCACAATTACAGAAGGAGCAGGGGAGCTTGCGCACCCCAGGAGGAGAGCGGGAACCTTGCTGGAAGATCAAGATGCTCCCTGGTGCACCCTCAGCTAGGGCAGCAGGAATGATTATGGGGGGCATAGATCAACCTTCAGAGGAAACAGCAACAGGAGAATGAGAGGGGAATTCTACATGAAAAGTGATGTATCGCTGCTCATCACTGTCAGTGTTACAGGAGTACCACGAGCCGCTGGCTGAGGGTCCCTCCAGAGCCATGTGGCACATGAGGAGGTCCCTGCCCTGCAGGGCTGGCAGTTCAGGTGGGTGGCACATGCCAAGGAAGAGCCGTTGCATCGCTGCACAGGGGCTGGAGCACAGCGGCGAGCCTGTGGTGCTGGCAGAATCCGCTGATCCCAGCTAAGCACCTTAGCCTCAGCCACCCTCCTCCAGGAGCCTGTCTTCCTGTGTAATTACACATCGGAGCTAATAATTACTGGTCTAGAGAGGAGGTTTTCCCATGTCTCCCTTCTCCTGGCATTTGCAGGTTTGCTCTACCCTAAGACACACACCAGGGTCCGTTGCTGGAGCCGAGTGGGATCCATTAGAAGGAAAACTCCACAAATCTCTGCATGAAGCGACAGCTCCTGACAAAATGAAAGCAAGTATCTGGTTCAGATCTGCACTTAAAACAATCCAGAGGGCCATTAGTATTCATCCCGCGTGATACAGATGGAGTAATAGCAGCTCATGAATAAAATTAAAATCAGAGAGCTGATGCTGCCTCGCACTTAGGAAGATGCTGAAGAGTGAAGGCCACGTTACAGCTGGCAATGCCGAAAGCTTCAGCAAGAGCCTGGGTCCTCTGCCCAATTCATTTGAACAGCCCTTCATTTTAGGAACGTCCCTCTGCTTGCCACGTTCAAGGTGAGCCATGAGTTTGGTTTGCATCTGAGCCTGCCAGGGCATCACATGGCTTAGCGGCTGAGTGAACGGCGAACCCGTGATTGTAAGATATGGCTCATTGTCAGGAGCCGGCTGCGGTGCAGGGAGGGGTCGGCTGCTTGTGGCACTGCGTTGTGCCGCACAGACGGCGTGGCAGCCCGGCAGCCTGCACCGTGCCAGGCTGGTCTGAGGGGCTCCAGGACACGGGGACAAGGGACACTTGCAGAGGAAGATGCCCTCCTCAGCTTGCACCTCTCGGCAAAGCCCCAGGGACCTTCTCGAGCTTCCTCCTTCATGTGGCGGTGTGCCTGAATCCCAGCTGCCCAGCTCTGCCGAGTGGAGGAAGGGATGCTTCTCCTGAAGCTCGCAGATTATGGAGAACAGCAGGGCTACGGCAACAGAAATCTTCTCAGAGTGGCAAGTGGGTGCAATCTATAATGTTTTTAACCAAGCTGCAAGTTTCAGACTAAAGTTAATTAATTCAAAGAGATAGAATTGATATCCCTCCCCTTCCCGTCGATGGAGTCGAAGGGTCTCTCCCTGTCTCCTAATGCAGCCATTGTATTCCGATAGCTCCAACTGCCTCTGCAGAACCAGATCGTTGCTTCCTCCAGGGACTCCTCAGAGATGCCCGTAACCAAGCCACCTACCCCATCACACACAAACCCTGTAGGCACCTGGGCGTTAGTCCTGCAGCCCTTCCATCTCCCGTCCCGACAGCCCGCGGCCGTCCCAGCCTGTCTGCCCAGGAAACAGATCCGCGAGGAAACTGCTGTGCAAGGAGTCTCCAGTTTGATTTTAACGACATGGTGGCTGTGCAAATCAAACCACCATTTTTTGCCAAGAGTCCCTAAGCACTATTATTCATGGTTGCTTATGAAACCCCTCATTAGCTCAAGAAGCTAATTGTTGCTGTTGAAAAAATGAGCAGTGAATCTTCAGGCCTGGCGCTCTGCCACCCCAGGAACCTGGGCTTGTTTACTGCAAGGCACGGCGTCCTTCTCTTTTGCAGTCAGAAAAATATTCCCCAGCAACCCCACATCTTTGCCCCCCATATGACCGACTGTCTGTCCTTTTTTCTTGCCTTCTTTTGATACACAGGAATGTTTCGGGTGGCTAGTGGAGGCAAACTGGTACTTTGGGACTTGTTTCACATAAATTCTTCTGGACAGTGGCAAAGTTACCTCCAAAGTGTCAATACCGGGAGCGGGAAAAAAAGCCCTACATCGGAGCATCTCGCCCATCTATGAGCACGGCTCAGGATGCAGCTCCCTTAACTCTCCCTACCAGCTAAGCCATCAGCCCAAAGAAGGCGGCATCACTCTGGGTTCAGAGGCAGCAGCCAGCATGACCACCAGTTAATAAATCATCCCTCCCATCATCTGGCTGCTGGGAGAAATGAGGCTTCGGTCAGGAGGAAATTATTTTGCAGGTATTGTTTTGCTAACAATAGCAATTCCTGCTTCTGAGAATGCTATTTTGCTTAATACCTTCTTTCTGCAGAGTGACGATGAGATGGAGTAATAGCTCTGGCATCGGTACGAAGGGGTCTGGCTGGTGACAAGAAAAACAGACAGCTGTATCCATCAGAAAGGAAAAAGAAAATAAGTGTAAAGAAAATAGGTGCAAAGAAAATAAGTGCTCCACATAAGAGTCCCCTGACAACATGAGGTTTTAATCTTCAGGATTAAATGATGTTTTGATTCCTTACTGCACAATAAAGGTATTTGCAGGGGAAAATGTGCCTATTTTCTTCTCTGAAAAAGAGAAAAGGTAGCCGGGCCTAAGGAATGCATTGCTTACCTGAAACAAAATGCAAGTATGTTTCGAAAGTTACCTGACAGAGGAGAAATCAAACACAAATCTTGTGGTCCAGCGTGGAGCCAGAGCACCCTTCCCCTGGTTATCTGTCCCATATCTGCTTTCTGCTCAGGTGAGGGACAGTGAGATCACTCAGCAGCTCCCCAGCAAACCTGAATATAATGAAACATTGAAAACAATGAAAAAATGGTAATTGATCAGAAAATGTCTTGCCCTGTGCAGACAACGGAGGGGCCGATGCGGTCTGAAGGCTGGAGGTGCAGAACCGGCAGTGCCCCCCGGCCCCCCCAGCCGCTGCTGCCAACCCCTGCCTACCAGCAGCCTGCAGCTCTCAGAAATGACTTCCTCAAATCGTCCAGCGACCCGAGAAATCTAATTATTTGTTAACATTTTTCTGGGTTTGCTTCCGTTTTACAGAGAGGGCCGTCTTATGCTGGGCACAAAGTGTTTATGCTGATGAATTATTCAAGATCTGTAAAACTAGACATTGTTATTCTCCTGTGAGATAAAGGAGCGGTTGCACATATACATGGATGTGGATATAACACCAGCTTTAAAAAGAATTACAAATCTTGGTGTTCTCCTCCCAAACAAAAAACCCCAAGACACAACGCTCTTTTCTTTTTTTTTTTTTCTAAGTAAAGAAGCAAACATCAAGCCCTGCTAAGCACGCTTATAATAAGACGCTACTGTGCCCCACATAGCCGATAGCAGCTAACCTCTCGTCCACCGGCATCGCTCATCAGCAACCCTAAACAACGAACAACTGCAGAGAGAAGCGCAGCCCTATGGAAGCTGCAGAGGAGCTGCCTAAGGCTTCCCGGCTGCCTCTGGCTCTTTCACCACGCTCTGCACTGCTGCTTTATCTCCCTCGTGGTTCAGGAGCCAGCCCACCAGCAGCAGCTCGTGTGCAGGTCTGCAGCAGCCTTAGCAACCTGACAAATGAGCTGTAGGCATCTGCAGCACCATGAGAAACCCCCCTGGGATAACAGAGCAGAGCAACATGCCTGCAGCCCTCTGCAACCCTACAAAAACAATGTGACAAACACCGTCACAGTGCCTTTGCTGCCCAGAGCACCTCATCAAAGCAAAGCTGCGTAGCAGCACGGACCACAGCACCCACCCAAGTGCCCCCATCGCATCTTGCAATAAGCCAGGCTGCTTGTCAGAGGGCCAAGCTTCATTTAAAAAAAAAGAAAAAAAGGTAAAGATAAAATACTTCTAAAAGAATGCAATAAACAAGAGCGAGCATAAAGGAAAGAGCTTATTTTAAAAAATGGTAAGAAATCCTTTAGCTGCTGTCCTTTTCCCCCCTCCTCAGGGGCGATGGAGGGGGCCTGTGTTCTTATTGATCTGACCCGCAACACCCCTAGCAGAGCTCATTAAAAACACAGAAAGAGAAAAACAATGTTTAGCAACACAACATCTTGTTAACTTTGTAAGTCGGGGGAGCCTTCCTGCTCTTCGGCAATCATTCGGGCATCGCCTGCTTAAATAGAGCCGAACAGTATTGCTCTTAATAGGGTTATTAATAACTGTCACATTCCAAGAAGGTGAAATAATGTGCTTTCTTTCTTTCACAGATTAAAATAAACCTGCAGGGAATTGTCCGAGCCCTCCTACCCCCACCCTTTGTATCCCGAAGCCAGAGCAGAGGAACAGCAAAGCGAGCACAGCAAAGCGAGCGCACTGTCGACATGACGGTCATTTGGGATGGCCAAGCCCAACTGTCTTCAGCAGGACCTGCCTCTCCAGAAGAGACAGGACTTGCTCTCTGACAGCAAACGCTGCGTAACGACACCTCCATTTTTGCTCTAAAAAGAATGTACTTGCTGCTGTGTTGTGGTTACCATTTTAGACTTAAATATAACTAAAAGCCAGGGAGAAGAGTGTGTTTGAGAGACTATTCAACTGCAGGCAAGGAATCTCAGTCCCTACATATTAATTTAGAGTTTGAGATTTTCATATGGATGCTGCTGAGACAGACACAGCTATGAGTAAATATGTCAAAATAATCTATCAAGTGGAAAGCTGGTCCCTGAGCTGTTCAATGGAAGAGGTAAATTTCACAAAGATTATTACTTGATCTCCAAAATTTATTCCACAAAGAGAGAAAGAAAGGAAAAGGACAAGGTTTAGGGTCCTTTATTAATGCTTGGAAGTACCCATCCCTTTCCTGTTTTCCAATACCTTTGGAAACAGTCGTTACTAGCTGAGGTTCCCACCCTTTTCACGTTTCTTTTAGAGCTCCAGATTATACCGGAGCCCTGCCTTGCTCTCCTCTCCTTCCATGTTGCTGCTGCCCGAGGAGCATGGACTGCAGCATGTCCATGTCTTTAAACCCGAGCGGAGATGAGTATGGATGCAGTGCCGCACGTGCCGTAGGCAATGCAATCCCATCCTCACCCAGAAAAAGAAAGAAAAAGTGAGTGACCCTTCCCATCTGAGCACTGGGACTCTTTCCTGAGCAGAAAGCAGCAGGGAGCTCATTAGCCACCATTTCCCCAGTCTTAATCATTATTACTGTCGCACAGTCCCGTGGCACCACCGAGAGGCTGCAAAGCATGCTGGAGTCCTGTTGCACTGGGTGCTGCCCCCAGCCCAGGGCTGGGAAGCTCCTGAATGGGTTGGAGCTGGTGCCCCCCGGCTCTGAGCATCACTGAGCACCTGCCAGCACCTGCCTGCTGGGCTGGACCCTGGGCTGCGGCCGGGAGGGTGCTGCGGAGTGCCATCAGCCTGTGCTGGGAAGCCTGGATGAAAGCTACCCGCCTTGCCAGAGGGCTCTTAGGCACTTGCTAGTAGAAGTGCTAAATTAATCCATTTAATAAAGAAAAACCCAGCCTTAAAGAAAAAAAAATAATCAAGAAATCTATCTGAATAGTATTCCCCTTGAGGCTTACCAGCGCTTCATTTTCTATCACAAAAATAACGTACTGTAAAAGACTGATTAGTCAACTGATAATTGAGTTCTTAAATGTCAAAAACAATATAGTATGAATATTCAGCAGATCACGCCACTGAAACTTACCTGTTCAATCAACAAAGCCTAACAGTCTCTATCCCCATTGTTCTTTTCCAGAAATTATGTTAATTTGACTTTTCTGAGGCGGCGAACAAGGCTCTCTTAAAACACACCGCCTTGCAGGTTAATGTGTAATGGGCTGCTTAAAAGAAAACTGTTTGGAAGTCGTGCCTGACTTCTATCTCCTTGCATTAGCTTCATCTCGCAGTTCAGGTAGAGGGCCAATTGAATCCAAATTGCGTCAAAGCAGACATAGTTAATATTTTGCCTTCCCAGGAGGAGAAAAAACAGTATGTAGATTGAAAAAAAAAAAAAAGCGATGTTTTTGTGCTGCTTGAGGTTAAATGCAGCCTAAGGGTCAAGGTCACAAAGCATTTCAGACATCATTTAATTTAAGAGGGGAAAAGACAGGCTACATTTAATTACGGGATGTATCTCTGGTTTTTAAAGGAATGCAAGTGTTACCAGAGCAGTCCAAAAAACTGGCCGCTCTCTCTCCATATCAGTCCCATTCCTAGTCACCAAAACAGCCCAGGTCTCCCCAGACTCCCATTCTTGTAGCCAGAGTGGGTTAGCACCCCAGGTGGTACGTGAGCAAGGTTGGAAAGCAGCCCTGGCTGCTCCCGGTTGTGGGTCTCCACCCCAATAAAACCTTTGGCCACTTGGGTCTCTGACATTTTCCCTGTACAGAGTCACTGGTGCAGCTGGGTCCCGCCGTGTATTTTCCTGCGGCACACCGGGGAGCTGAGCAGCCCAGCCCAGTGCTTTGGACACCGGCACCCAGTACACAATCTCCCAAGGCTTCTCCAAAGCAAGGGCAGATACACTGTGGCCAGGAATGTGATGCCTTGGTGTTTGTTTGGGACCTGTTACGGTGCCGAGGCCCCACAGGTGGTCACTGCTGCTGGGGAGCGTTTGCACCGCGCTCAGTAGCTGCCGACCAGAAGCCAGCGCCCAGACCCTGCTCCGGCACAGCGAGCGACCGCACGTTTAAAGGCTGAAGGATTACGTCTTCCTCGGCGTGTTTTTAATTAACGTGCAGATGTGTCATCCTAAAAGGGAGCACAGAAGCCTGGCTCTCAGTTACCCAAAACCAGATTTATGGGCTCTATGTGAAGTGGTTAGCAAAGACATTTAAAAACAATCAGGCTCTCGGAGAGGTAGATTCAAGCAGCCCAGACTGCTCTCATTATGCTGGAGAACGGGAAAATGAAGCCATTAGGCTCACCAGACAACTAGGTTATTTGTACTATTTTTTTAAATGATTAGTTTCTTTAATAATGCCTTCTGCCTGCCGTGGAAGAAACTCTCCGGCATGCTCTCATGCTCGAAGTTACTGACGGATGACACTCCCATGTGGCCAACAAAACCTGATTTTAATGTTTCATGATGCTATTGAAATGAATAAAAAGGCAATTATCATTTTCCTCCAGCAAAGCCTCAGATGCTGCCAAGTGCGAAGGGGTGCAGGTTCCTTGGTCAAGGACCATCATGTTTGACTTGTCCCCAGCAGCTGAGCCCAGCTCAGGCTCCCTCATACCCTGTGCCACGCAAGTGAGAGATGGGAAAGCCCCTGGGCCGGCCCAGCTGGGAGGGAGAAGGTGAGCACCCCCTCCTCTCCTCCAAGCGCTCTCCTGTCACCTCCCTTCAGCTAACCAGTACTTGATTTGCAGCATGCCATGTGCCACAACATGACTTTCCCTTTGCAAGGAGGAGTTTTCTTCAAAGAAGAAGATTTTTCTCACACACGAGCCAGCTTCCAAAATTTCAATAGGAACAAAAGCAAACTAGGAATTTTGAACACATTTTTCCCCCTCAGCTCTCGCTAGCTCTTACCTAAGTCATTTGGGGAATGTTTAGGGCTGATCCTCCGACGCACGATGCACTCAGAAGGCTCGGGAGAGAGGAACATCCTGCAGCTGAAGCGCTGGTGGCCGCATCTGGTTTGGGCACTCTCCACCCCTCTCAAACGGCTTGTCCTCATGGACCTTGACCTTGTCCTTGGTCCACAAGCTCCCTGGCGGAGCCTAACAGGACACCGCATTGTGCCAGCTTGGTTTGACTTCTCCATGGTATGGATAGATTTCAGGAGCTGTTACTGCGTATGATATATCAAAAACCTCCTTAGCAGCTTGATCTGATGGCAGCCAGAACCTGGGGAGGGTGGTGGTGGGGGAGGTCTTCCTTTTTAACGCCATTGGTTTTTTTTAAAAATAATATCCATCTGTAGAAATGGAATATAAAGGACTCTGTTAAAACAGCATTAATATTCCAACTGAGAGAAACCAGAAATTCAGGGTAATTTCTTTGACCCTTCACTGGTTTGCCATCTCGTTCAAAACTCTGCATATTGTCGTGGATATTGCCCTGTCACTCATGTAGTTCCAGCATGTCTTGGGGGGCAGGAAAAAAAAAAGGGACTTTTTTCTCTCATGCCAGGGCAAGAGAAGGTGACCTCTCCCACACACACCGAGTTAATCACCATCATGCCTTTCCTTTGCTGCCTGGACTGGTATCCATAATTATACTAACCTATTTTTCACGAGTACAATGGGACAGAGTTTTGGAGGAACAGAGCTCCGCTGGGGAAAAATTAACCGCCTTACTTGCGCCGAGAGACAATAGTTTATTCCTCCTGGCAGCACTGTAATTCTCAGTGGAACAAGAGTAATAAATGGTGCAAGCAAAGGGCGGGGAAATCTGGCCCACACATACCAGCTACTAAGTTGATTCCTTTTCCATCCTTACCCAGGGTCCATAATGACAGCCAGGTATTTACCAGGTGTCTGTGCAGGCAGCTGTGCCTGCAGGAGAAGCGGGACTTTGGCTGATTTGTGCTCCAAATATCCCCGTGCCCTTGCTCCTGCACCTCCAGGGACCCCTGTCAGTTGCTGGCACGTCTCATTGCAAACGCAGTTGGGACTTTGCTCGTCTAACAGGCACCCAAAGGGATCCCCGCGGTCTGGATGCGCATGTGACCTAAAAAAAGAGAAACCAACTGTCTCTATAGGCAGCTCCATGGTCATTTCCATGGGCTGCCCATTTTGCAGACCCTGTGAACTTCACCGCTCGCACGTGGGCTGTCTGCTCCTTGTGTTATTTCGCAGTGAAACCGTCTAAAAACAACCGGGCAGTGATCACGAGTTACAGAGAAGTTCCAAATGCTCTTCCCTGCAACATATTTCAATTACCAAGACAATTGAAATTTTAATTAGTCACACCACAGAAGTGTTTCTGACTCAGTCAGCTGTGTAAAAAACATACAAACAACCCCAAAATAAAACCTTTCATCGCTCCAGCAGGTACCGCCTTAAAAATTTCTGTCCTTTCCTGGCTTTTTAAAAAGCCTGTTTAAGACACACTGGTTTCTAAGCCCAGCAGCAACGAACAACTCCATCACTAATGACTTTGATTTTCCCTTATGCAAAGCTGCTGGGCAAAGCCTGGCAAGCTGAGCACGGGGGCCAGACCGCGGGGCTTGTGCAGCCCCAGGCTCCAGGGCACAATGTCCCCCAGCCCGAGAAACCTTCCTCTCAGGAGGGTTAAAAACAGCCAGCCCCGGCGCAAAGTGGAAAGGGAAGGGGCCAGGAGTGGCGTGCACCCCTCGCTGCATCCCTGCAGTGAGCAACGGCACCTCTGAGTTCCCTCTGCTGTCGCATCCCGGCTTGCCCATGCTGTGCCTGCAAGCCCGTGTCTTCTTCTGCCTGCTCTGATTTCGCCTGATTTATGGCTTTTGCCCGGATATGTCGTTGATCGCCTCGCCCCGGGTCCCTTCCCTCGCTCCCGATTGAAAGGCTGGGGGCCGGGTGCCTGTTGTCACCTTCTGCGGGCCTGCACGCTGCCACATTCCTACCGCAGGAAGCAGAAAACTAGTTTAACATCTCATTTATTTCGTAGATGAGAAAGTAATTCCCTGCTGAATGATTGTCCTGAACCAACAATTCAGAAAGCAGGAATTTACAGTGCCTGCCAGAGCCAGGAGTGCATTACTGTAGTGCTGTTATATAATGGAGCTGAAATATGTTTTTTTCCCTCCTGTTAGCCTGAAGAGAAAAGCCATTAAATATGATTAAGGTTAAGAGATTGCTAAAATTACAAACAGCCGCCATTCAATTATTTTGCTCTATAAAATGCAACACAGATTGGAGTTATTTCTCTGAAATGTGTTTTTAGAAAAATAACATAACACAACTAATGTGGTTTGATGTAGCAAATCAGGTTTCAGATACTCCTCGTAATGCAAAACTAAAAGGTTCATAATTTAACTCAAAGTTCGTAACTTCAAGTCGTCAGGTGCCTGCTGCATTAAAAAAGTGTGTGTGTGTGTGGGGGAATCAATCCCGCCCCAACTAATATCCTGTGGAGTTGTCTAAAGGCAGAGAGTCAATCAGTTTTATCACCCATTAAAGCAAAAGACAGAAAAATGCAACAACTTGGCATAACAGTCACACATTTTTTATCGAGAGTAAATCTCTCCAATGGTTTCCATAATTTTTAATGCGACCTAAGGTGGATGCGAGGGATGCGTCTGGGCTGGGAGCCTTCTGCTGACGCACGAGCAGCTCATGGAGAGATGCGGTGGGCTGGCAGCGTGGCACGGGGCTTGTGGTCACGGGAAGCACCAGCTGCCCGTGCCTCCCCGTTCCCGGTAGTTAAGGCAGCTGCAGGCTTGCGGTGCCCTGAATAAAATATGCTAAAGCATATTTTCTGTCAGCATCATACAAGGAGCTGAAATAATTGGAAAGTCAGGAAAAAATCTGGAGGGGGATATATTAACGGCTAGAGACTGGTGGTTATTTCAGTTAATAAAATATGAGGAATTGCATTATTCTGCTGAAAGCAACACAAACCTCGTGGGGTCCCCGGAGGCTGGCTCTGGAGCTGTTTCCATCAGCAAACTCCACGCAAGCTCGGTGTGGAGCTGTGCATGGGCTGTGGGCTGGTCATGGACGGCAGGAGGCAAGGCAGGAGGAGGCTGGGCTTGCCGGACACCTGCACTGTGCCAACTGCATTGCTGGCCCTGGCCCAGCAGCTGGGAGAACCATCCCACTGACCCAGCAGCATTCAGGCCTGGCAATTACACGTCAGGAGGATTTGTTGCCTTACAGGTGCTAGTTACTCACCTGCCAGCATTTGCGTGCCTGCAGGATTTGCAGATTCCCACCGCAGTTATCATGAGATCCCGAAGAGTGAGTGCGACGCCCATAAAACCCATTTGCTTCCACTTGTCACAATTTATGTGTGAGGTCCCTTTGTGGCAGGTTGCAAAGGGTTAAGGTGTGAGAAATAGATCATTTGATGAGTAATTGCATGATTAGGACCCAACAGATCGATAATTTCTTATAACTGTATACATAATTCATTCCATTAATGTGCTTATAATCATCTCGCACGCGCCCACTTGCATCTCACAACAGCTATTCATTCATAAGCCAAAGTATGGCAGAGAAAACAAACATAAAGGACGTTTTCAACTCTATGCCAAGGCTCAGCCGAGCAAGCGGGGTTACTAAGAGAAACCAGAAACGTTGTTAAAAATATTGGACCTCAACATATCACCCTTATGAGGATGTTTGCAACGAGCAGTTGATGGTTTCTCCAGCCAGGCAGCAGCTCGGCATCCCACTTGTGGCAAACCCAGACCCAAGCCTTCTCTGCCTTCCCAGCAAGCAGTGGGGGTGTTCAGGACACCTCTTCCCCACTTTTTCCATGCCCCCCAAACAAGCCTTTTGGAAATGCTAGCTCCCACCCACGCTTGCAGTCCCTGCTTAGACAAGATGCCGGCAAGGTCCATGCAAAACGTTACAATTAGCTCTGCCCATCCCATGCACAGGGTCTGACCCGCGTGAGGGACTGCGAGAGCATTAAACGCGGGTGCTGTATGAGTCCCATTCCTCACCGAGATGAGCACAGGAGATAGGTCCAGCGTTACTGGACCCGGTTCTGCTGAATCTACTGTCCACCCTCAGTCATCCCCTTCTCCCTGCAGCGCTCCCTGCATTAAAACGTCTGGGAGATTAATAATTTTATCCTGAATCAAGAAATTACTGATGGCCAGTGAGATACATCCCCCGCTAGTAAAGATAATACCATTCCTTGTAAGGCGCACAAATCACGCTGCCATGATCAGAGCAGTCAGGCTTTCTTTCCACAGCCGCTGCTACTTAAACCAAGGCCAAGCACCTCAGCACCCTGTGCATTTGAGCACCAATAGCTTTTCCATGGTGGAAGGCTTTGGGGCAGTGCCTGGGTTTTGCTGAGATACTGGTGTTTGCATGGGGCCAGCTGGATCACCTAGGGCCATCCCAGTTACAGAGTGGGAATTTCCAGTATTCAAGCCCAGCAACATTTCCGCTCCCTTGCCTGCATGGCTTGTGTACCTGACTCCAGTCAGACCAGTCTGAAAACACCCTACATCTTCCCTCCTTTTTGCCTGCTACCTAAACAGCTATTCAATGCACATGAAATAGTAGATAACTCTTTATCTGACAGGTAATTAGCTGCAGAAAAAAAGCAAATGAAAAACAGAGACCATATTAATAACAACGCACAAGCACACATTTGTCTGGAGATGCACAATGAATTACTTTAATTTACAAAAAAAGCCTGGTTTATCTGCAGACGGGAAAGGATACATCTTCATTTCTGCTCTCATTTGTGAATTTTATCAGCAGCCAGGGAGCAAGGCGAAGCTCCAGCCAGCTCCAGCCCTGCCGAGCCCATTTTTGCCGGAAAGTGCCGTATCCGCCGATAGACACTGACATCGTCTGCCTGCACCCATGCCGATACTTCAGATAGTCAAAAAGGAAAGGAGTGGATGCATCCTGACAATAATTGCTACTTTGAGGATAAAAAGAGACAAACAGCAGCAGACAATGCAGAAGCCGTGGCTGGCACCGCGAGCCTCGCCAGGCTGCAAGAGGAGAACAGCAGCAGGTTTGAAGTGCCTGCTGCAGCTCCTGGCGAGCATCGTGCCGAAAGCGAGGGGCAGGAGCCCTGCACAGCAAGCGCTGCTTGCTGTGCAAACTTTTGGGGGCAAGCTGCATTATGAAAAAGGGCAAGAAGAGATTTAAAAAATAATTAAAAAAAGCACTAACAAGCCCTGGCATAGCAGAATTGGAGTCAAAGCCGCCGGCTGGACTTTTCCTGGGGCAAATGACTCCTCCTTGCTCAGATGGCAGAACCAAGGTAGGAGCATAGGTGAGCATTGCAATTTCCTTCAAGGCTCATTGCTTTCGAGTTTAATATTTAACGTTGAATTTCAATTACATGACCAGTTATATTTTCTTAATTAAAAGTACCATCCTAGCCCAGTGGGCTACAGCTAGAAGGAAGGGAGTAAAAAGAAAGATTAAGCATCACTCCTATGAGAAAGGAGCCTCACCTGCCCGTGTCCCGATGCCTTCCTTGCTCCCAGGATGCTGAGACAGCGCTGGGGTCACTTGTCCCAGGCAGGGCCTCCTGAACCTCAGCAGGGATGATCTAATTCAAGGAGGTGGGCATTTGGAGTGCACTGGTATGATCTGGCTGGTTCCTCTATCTCCACTGCACAGGACCGGATCCTGGTGGTTGTTTTTATGCACTGCAGAGTTGTCTCGGGTGATATCGTGTTCTCAGGCCAGACTTTTTCCTTTTTGCCTCCTTTCAAAGTGGGAGAAAAAAGCAGCTGCAGTAACGGAGCTCTCCTTAGGCCATGGCCTATACTGCAACAGAAATACCGCAGCATGCATCCCTTTACAAGCCTGCTCCGAGCAAAGAAACCACAGTGGAAGTAAACCTCAAGGACGGCAGCAAGGACCTGAAGTACACGTACCAGGCTGCTAACAGTGCTAGTCTGCTACCTCCCTTCGAAAGAAAGGCTGTCCTACAGCAATGCAAAGGTCTCCACTCCGCTTCTGAGTACTCAAGACCATTTGAACCCAGACAGTGAAAGTCAGCAGCTAATAAAAACTCAGGGACTTCATTAAGCAGGCGTTAACAGTGGCACGGAGCAAGCTGCTGGCTGTTTGCAGCACCCTGCAAAAAAAAGAAAACACAGGACTCCAAAAAAGGAACTATTCACAAAACCAAAGGAGAACTAGAAAGAGGAGCAGGGTTACCCCGTGGCAGCAGCAGGGCCCTGGGGAAGGGTCGCGGTGCGAAGGCAGAGGGCTGGGTGAGGGACCTTTATGCCTTTTTGCCCTAAGGTGTGTGGCTGGCACGCAGCACCCTGCCCCCTCCAGCTTTTGACTGCTTAAGCATCTCTTTGCAAAGTGTTTATATCTTCGGCATGAATGTTTAATCAGATACCCTAGCACTCTTCCCAGCAGCTTTCCCCTGGGAAGCAGCCAGAGCCGGTGTGACAGCTCCCGCCTGCTTTATTGGGAAGGATTTTCTGAACGAGAGAAGATAATTTGCCCTCAACAAGGAGCCATCAGCCCAGCCCAGCATGTGAAACACGGAGCTGGGCTGGGAGGTGGGAGCGGAGGGCAGGGAGGAGGGAAGCACAGGGGGTGGGGAGCCCCTGCACCGGCTCTGCTGCCAGCCTGCGCCCGTGCCTGCGGCTGCCTCCCGTCCCAGGCTGGGCACCGCTCCACCTGCGGCACCGAGCCATGGGCGCTGCGAAGAGCAGCAGCTGGGTGTCCCCTCACCTGTCGGGAGGGAGGTGTTAGCACCCCGCAGGGCAGTGCTGCGAGACATCCATCCCACGGCAGGTGGGCCAGGCCCCGAGGCGGGGGCGAGCAGCATCGCAGCATCGCAGCATCGCTCTGAGCTCTCCTCCTCCTGCTTACCCTGCGGCCTTCCTGGCTTACGGGAAAAGCCATTACTTTAGGATTAGGCTTCCATCTGATTCCCATCAAAGGCTCTGGTCACCACGTATTTGCTTAACGCTAGACCTTTCAGGCACCATCAAGTTTAACACGGCTTGACAGATTCGGGATTAAACACAAAAGCCAGACAAATCCATACTTTCATAGGAGGCCCCGGTGGGTGCGACAGGACAGGCAGGATTAGGGAAAGAAAAAGAGAAAAGGAAAGAAGAGAGAGACACACGAAATCCGACTGCTTCTGCTCGTGCTGGGAGTTTGCTGCCCCAGCTGGAGCTGAGCCCCTGAGCTGGTGGCTCTCTGCCCGCTCCCTGGGGATGGGGAGCCCCCCACCCATCTCCTCCCAGCCGGGATGCTGCTCGCTACATCAAATACTGTCTTCTGGCTTAACATTCTACATATAATCTGTGGAAAATCATAATGCAAGATATTCGCTGCCCGGTTTTCTTTTTATGGGAGCCTCCCGAAGAGAAACGTTCCCCTGCGGTGACAGCGCTCGGGCATCCTGGCCAGGGGGAAGCAGCGAGAGCCCATGGGGACCCAGGCTGCACCCCAGTGCCAGGCTGCCCTTGCTGAAAGCCAGGCTGTGGTGAACACCCACCAATACAGGGGCCAGTACTGAGTCCGCAGCACCCTTCCTCTAAGGCAAGGTAGGTTCATTTCTTTCCATCGCAATAATGGTTATGGAAGGCAGGCTTGGGCAAGGAGTTCATTACAACAAGGAGATAAGAATCTGATTACTATCCCAGGAGAATTGGAGATGTTTTAAAAATACCATTAGAAAAGAAACATAAAATATACTTTATCACTAAATGAAACTTTCTTGAGATTTTACAGGAAAAAGTTTTGGAATTAACAGTTCTGCTACTATCTTAGCTTTTTGTCTCACACCATTCATGGGACTATCAAAGTGAGTGATGGGAGCTTTGTTTGGAAACTGTGGAAAATGGACCTCCGGGTCTGAATCTTTTTTAAATTTTAAAATAAAAACCAGAAAGAAACAGAGCATTCACCTTGACAGACTGAAAGGAACGTCAGTGCTGCAAATCCTGATTTAGTCATGGAGTCCTAAGAATAAATCGACACGAGCCTTACAGTGTTGTGCCTGCACCAGTGGCCATCACCCCTGCCCACGCTTCTGGGTTTGGGGTGACAGCCGACCCGGTCCGCGAGGCTGGCTCCGAGCACGGCTCCCTTCACAGCAGTCAGGGAGATGCTTTGCCAGCTCTGCCTCAAATTCCAGCCCCACGCCACTCCTCCAGTGGCGCTGGGACTAATGCTGCAGTACATTAGCGAGGCTGTGCCAGTTTTGCCATGTATCTGGGTTATTCATGCAAATCCAAAATGCTTTTGCAGTGTAAGCAAGGGTCCCGACGCTGCAGAGCAGCCTGCTCTCAGCTCTTGGCAGCTCTTCCTGTGCCTGGTGCTTTCTGTACTGTAAGAAACCCCCTTTGGACTGGGGGGGAGGGAAAACTCAGCTGTCTTTCATTATTTGCAACCAGCTACTCACGTTTTTGGCTCTGACGATGGCTGCTGCTACTGGGCTCTGACGCACCGCTCCCTTCGCCCTTCTGTCATTCAGTGCCTCGCTTGCAGGCAGCAGCTCCTCCTGCCTGCTTTGGCACCCGGACACTATTTCCAGCTGCTGAGGGGTCCATCCCAACCTGGTCACTCACCCTTAGCCCCTGAGCTGGCCGGTGAAGCAGCCACCAGCTTTCCCGTGGGACAGGAGCCCGCCCAACACCTCCACCCCAGCAGTGACACTCCTGTAGAGCCACACCAGCCCACAGCCCTCCCTGAAACAATTTATCTGGAGTTGTAAACAAGCATGTCCATTCTGGGAGCAAATTGGAGTGATGGCCAGTCACTGACAGTAATTTCCAGTAATTACATGTGAATTGATTTACCCAGTGATGCACTTGCTTTATATATGGTGTTTTTATTAAGTAACTAAGGTTTACTAAGTAATTTCCAAGGCAGATTTATTACCACTGCGTAAATCTGAGTCAACAAGTTATTTTTAATTGTGGGAATACTTAAAAACAACTGCCTACTTCTACTCAAGAGAATACTCAGCCAGGGCTGTGGTTTAGGAGGCTTTGTCCCTCCCTGCCTGGCACCCCGGGCTGTGCCATGTCCTGTTTTAGCATCCCAGGCGATGGTACCTCATCTCCCTGTACAGGCATCCCCTTGGCTTACTGGCTTCACACTAAGGGAACATCCCCAACACCTAGTCTGCCCTCGGATTTATTTCCCACCAGGACATCCCTTGGTCAGAGCAAGAACCATTCCCATGGCTCATCCTGCCCCACATTGAGCACGGGCAGCATCACCACTGGCAGAAGCACCATCCTCCTCCATCCCCCCCATGACACCCTCACTCCTCCTCACCTCCCCAACTCACACGGAAAGACTCCAAAGGAATTTTTTTTTGGGTCTCACGATTAAAGAACTGGCTCTGCAATGCTTTATGCATGCATCTGTTATGCTAAAATAACCATCCTTCCTAACCGTGCCCACCTGCTGTCTTTTTCAATTTTAAGTATTTCTAAGTAGCAATCAAATCAGTATAATTTGTTCTTTATCTCAGAAAAAACCATTGTGAAAGAAAAATGTGACCATTATGTTACATCAGGGAAAAATACAAGCCCTTTATTTTCAGCCTTCTCTCTATTCTATCAGATCTCACAGTCGTCATTATGCCCGTCGTATTTAATATTGCTCAAATGAACAGAGCTTTCTTTAATCACTGCAACCTTTCTCCCTTCCCCGAGCTCCCCCCTCCCCAAGGTTAAGGCTTTTTTTCTTTCTTTTTTAATTCAGATACATAAATACTCGTATTATGAATGCGTTAAGGGTTTCCAGGAGACAGCTCTGTGGATTTGTTTCGGGAGCTGGCTGCTATCAGCAGCATTACCATCAGCTGCTATTGTGCAAGGATCGAGGCGCCGGATCCCGGCAAAAGCAGGATGCACCAGAGAGAACCACCACCCACCGGCTGCTCCAGAGAGATCAACATAAAAACCCGGGCAAATATTGACTCTGTAATCAATTTCAAGATTAGGACTGACTGCTGAAATGCACCCAGGTTGCTGTAAAAACATTCGATTCCGTAGCTTTCAATAAAGCCTACAGATTAGAGGTCAACGATAAATTATTATTTATCGACTTGCTGCAAAGGTAAGGAGGAGAGGGAGTCCATTACAGTTTAGATTAATCCCTTCACATGCCAAGAGCTGGTTGGGGCAGGCTTTAGGAAGATGTCTCTTTGATTTAAATAACGGGGCAGCGGAACCTTTCATCCGTAAAGGAATCACTAATCGGCAGAGCAGAGTGGATGATTTTCAATAATCTGATTTCTTGCATGTTTTCCAGCCCGAGGGACAACCCTGCACGTATTTAGACTCCTTTCAGTTCATTAATTACGCAAACACCTTACAGGATCTCCCCAGATGGGCTCTAACCACCCTGAACTCCCTGAGTGCTCCTCTTGGGCACAGGACCGGCCAACGCCGCCTTGAAACTGAGCCTTGGCTTGGTAACCATCCTTCACGTCCTCCAAATCAGATATTAGAGGAGCCTTTTTCTGTCTCCCTGAAGCACTGCCTTGCTCAGACAGCTAACTTCGTGCCCGCGTTGCATGAGACAGCTCCTAGGAGGGTGTCGGGGTGTGGTGGGGGGAAGAAAAGTTCCCACCTTGAGGTTTGGTGGTCGTACGGAGGGGACAGCTGTGCCCCATCCTGGTACCAAGAGGTAGCAGAGTGCCAGCATCCCTCCTACCGCCCACCACCACTTGTTCTTGCTGTCCCGCACCTCCCGGGGGACTTGTTGTTAGAGGAAGGCAACAGCCAGCATTGCACATCCCCTTTCCGCTTCCCTGAGCATGGGAGCAGCTGGGGAACCTGCAAACATGGCGCTGGCCTCCCAGTAACACATCAGACCCACGGTATCTCAACGGACCCTTCCCGAGATGCGGCCGCGGGGGCTGTGCTGCCGTCAGCACAGATGGGATGCTTACAGCATCCTGGCACAGGAGGTGTCTGAGGAATCGGGCCTTGGAGGAACATGTCCTCCAGCCTGGAGACCTCAGAACCACTTTGGTAAGAATATATGCTCGAAATAAATACTGTATTTCCCTTCCCTTTTCCCTTCCCAAATGCCAGTTCAACAAATAAGAGCCATTTGCAGGAAAATCCCCCATCACAAAAGCTCCTTTCTCCCTCTTTCTTTCTCCCAGAAACACAATGTTATCTCTGTTTAAGTGAGCTGTGAGCACATCTTCAATAGATTAGAAGAATGGCACACAAGGTTCAGATCATTAAACAGTAATCCGGGGCTGGGGGGTCGAGTATTTCTATTTAACAGCCTGCTCCCATTGCCAGCTCTTTAGCCTGCTGAGAGATCAGCGCAGAGCCTGCTTCTGACGGCAGAGATGTTCTGCTGCTGTTTGTCTGCTGGTCCTGCTTTCCCCTGCACTCCTAGAAGAAGCTGGGGACAACCCCACCACTTTCCTTTGCACACATTTAGAAAAATATTGTCTTTGGCTCCAACCGTGAAGGAGGGCATTCCAGCCTCCTCCAGCTTCTGCTTGTTTTGGAGGCAAAGCAGACGCAGAGCGACCACTCATCTATCCCCAAACCTCACATCGTGGCTGGTACGAACCAAGGAGATGCACTTGCATCTTGACAAACCTCACCTGAACCCAGACCTGTGCCGGCGGAACGTTGCCTCAGCCCAGGGGCTTCCACACCTCAAGCCAGAACTGGCACTCTGCCTCTGCAGCAGCCAGGCTCTGAAAGCCACCGTGGTTTTTCCTGCCTTGATGCTTCAGTGTCCTACCTGAAAAAATGAGAATAATCATACTTTTATCCCCCAAAATATCTACCCACAAGGAAACGTCAGGGCTTGGGCTCCCATTGTCACTAAGGGGAAAAGGGAGTAAGGGAGCTCTTTGTGTTCAAGCCGTTCTTCTCCTGGGATCATCCGCACCTCTGGCACAGAATTTGGCCCTCAGGCTGCTGCTATCACTGTGCTTTCCGGGAATTCAAACAGCAGAGCCCTTGCAATTCACGGACCACAGACAAAGCACCCGAGGCGCTTGCTCTTGGGAGGGTCCACCAGCACAACAGACAGAAAGGCGAGAGGCTCCCGGGCTTCCCCTGTGCCAGCACTCAGCCCTGCCCTCCCCACACGATGCTGTCCTCCGAGATGCCGTGCAGAGCTATGGCCAGCTGAGAACAAGCCTTTTTTTTCCTCTTCCAATTCAGCTGCAGCTCGTACAAGCAGCAGCTTCTCCCTGAGCAAACGCCTGGGAGCGACAGCGGATCCAGCAGAGCCTGCCTGCTGTCTGAAGCCGCCAGCAAACCCTGCGTTGGCCATATGGAGGCAAACTGTTGATCCACCGTGCCTGGGAGTGTGCCATTGGCAGCAGCCTCTGCCCAACGCTCTGTAACTCTCCCAGCCAATTCTGCAGTTTTGCATGGCAAAACGAAACCCCCTGACTCCTTCGGTGACCACCTTGTGCTCGGGCTAAGGAGGATGCTAACGCAGGGAATCGGGGCTGGTTTAGTGTCCAAGGTGCCAGAGACCCTCCATGGCTTGAGGCAAGCCACTTCAGTCCTCTGCATCTCGGCTCACCTCCTGCACAACGAGGGTAATAACATTCCCAGTTGCCTTTCTAAATCGTAAGCTTTTGGACAGGACGGTCCTACAGATGCACGTGCATGGAGTGGGGAGGCTCGGAGCAGATTCTGGGTCCCAGTAAGGTTATCCAAACAACAATGACTGCACTTGAGGTCTCTTTCTCTGCATAGGGCTGTCAGATTAGGGATTAGGAAGTTTTCCAGGCTTGCCTACGCCACCAGCTGTGGGATGACTTGGCACACAACCTGAATCCCGTGGGCTGTCCACGTGCTCTGGACCGAGGGGCTGCCGAGACCAAGCATCGGCCGGCCAGGACCCACACAGCCACCCGCTTGCTGTGTTGGCTTCCTGTTCCAGCATGTCTGTCACACATGCTCTTGCATCCAGCTCAGCAACACTTAGCAGATTCCAGTTTCCATAAATAAAAATTAAACAAACACTTAACGAGCATCATGCATATTAATACCTCCAGGTGAAGGTTAGCATGAGCTGTGATTGTGGCAAATCCGCATTTGATTAGATTGACTTGAAAACAGGGGAGATAAACAACCCACAAAACCCTAAAAAATTATAGTAATTTATTCTTTTGACCTCTGCGAGTTCCTCAGTTTTATGCAACTTCAGCCTCCTTCGTGCAATGAGATTTTTCTCTACTCAGTGCGCTTCAAAGAAGCAGGTGCTGGCACATTACAGATGACTCCATTCCCCTCGCCTCTCGAATCACTCACCACATGTACAGCATGGCATCTGTATAACAAATCGGAGCTTTCACTCGGTTGTCTCATAAAAAGCTCCTTGTGAAAGCAAGAGGCTGGTTGCAGGTCCCTCTGCCGAGCCCGGAGCGGGATATCGAGGCTGTTGGATAAGCAAGAGGTTTTTGCGATGGGAGGACCCGAAGCCTGAAGCTTCAGCCACCTTCTCTCGCAAATTGCAGTGGGTTTATTTTGAACTGCGGCACTGCTGGGGAGCCAGCGGGGTGAGGCTGGCTTGGGAAGCAGCAGCAGGACCACTCACAGCCTGAATGCTCACATCTGAGCAAGTGCTCTAAGCTGCCACCTTAGTCAACAGGGGAACGCCCATGCCATATTTTAGGTGCCTGCACTGAAATGAGATGACATGCATCCCAAAAGCATCCCTCTCTCTTCCCTGACTTTAAATGAGGTCAGACATCATCACTGGAAATGCAGACCTCCCAGTCCTACTGACTGGAAACCCCTGACTCAAGGAGCTGACACAGCCCAATGAGGCAGATGAGGGTCTTTTTTGATGGGCTGCAGCGTACGCAGGTGAAGCAGTGGTTTGGATGGAGGCTTCCTCTCTGCAGAGCTTAGGTAAATCCTGCCCATCCAGCATTCACAGTGTAACGGCATTTCTGCCGTACCATGTATAGGAGTCTCTAACAGATCTATACCTTTGGACAACCTTCCTATAACCCAGCTGGTTCAGTTTAGGGGAGCCCAGCCCAAGCGCACATCTGGGGTAGTGCAGGTGTTTTATGAGACCACTCGCTGGATCGACAAAGAAACTCCCAAGTTCCTCACTGAGTTTTTTCCAGCACAGCAGTCCTTAATTCCCCCTCACTCAAGCAAAAAATGACATTTCAGCTGTAGACGGAGCGCCAACAGCTGGTTAATAAACACTAATAAAGGCAACCTGGAGGGATCCTACCTGCGGCTGGAAGTTCTCCACGGGGTCCCTGCTCTGCTGCTGAGCAAAAGGTGCGATCACTGTAGAAGCACCGGCAACACTTTCCAATAGATGGGCAATTATTATTCATTCGTTTCCTGTTTGTGGTGACAATGTTAATCACAGCGGTATCCGGAAGAAGGATGCTAATGAAGATGTGATGCGGGCAGCACCGTCTGCAGCCATTTCTCAATTCATTAGCATCCTGTCACTCTGAGGGGCGACCGCGGAGACCCGCATTCCCACCTTTCACCAAAACATGACAGGATAATAAAGCAACGTTATTTTCAGTCCTGGGGAAAAGGCGAACACGTTCCTGAAGCTCAGCAGTTGTTACAAGTCCCTAAAATGGAAAACAGATAATCAGGACAAAACTCCGGCACCCAAATGAGCAGCAATGAAGAATCATCTTGCGTCCCTGCGCAGACAGGGTCCAGCAGCCACCTTCCTCGGTGCAAAGCACTGCTATACCCATGATGAGGCACAGGTAATTGCACAGAGCAAGCCTGAAAATCCACATGGGTGTCCAAAGGCAGGACGTATCCTGGGGGCTGTCTGGGACAGCTCCTGGCAGCAGCTGATGCCCTTGCATCAGCAGAAATGCTTTATTCGTCACCAAAGACATGGAAAAGAGGCAATGCACGATGGTAGAAACTCAAATCTGCTTGGGGGACTTGTCAACCCTGCGTGGCATTTCAGTATGTCCCCTACTAGTTATCCTACACAGTTAGTTCTACAGAAAATAATCAGAAGCCTTTTCCTAATGGCTGCCTGGTAGGGTGTTCCACATCTCGCAAACCTTCTGAGGGACCAGAAGCGCTCAGCATTTTCACCTTATCCATTAAACAAATAACCCCAACAAACCTATAGTGACTACAAACACCGACGCTGCCGGTTCAGCGTTTTAGAAAAACGTCGAGTACTGTAATGCAGGCAACTCCACAGCCACACAGGTCGTGTGCATTAACAGCTCTCTGAAGGTCCGGGCCACTCTCCACTGACCAGATAAAGGCAAATGTCTCCTAATGTAGGTGCTCTGCATCATGCCTGGTGAACACCACCTCTTCAGTGGGGCAGATTTATTCCAGCAGCTTGACATAATAAACAAGCCCATTTCACTACTGAAGTCAGAGCGGGCAATAACGCCGCTTTCTCAGAAAAGATGGAGTATGCCATAACCAGCTTTTAGGTTAGGAAATACAGTCATCTGAACCATCTGATGGGCTCCCGAGTTAATGGGATAATAGATAAGCCAGGTTTTTTAACGTAGCTGCAAGCACCCTGCTTTGCTGTGCTCAGGTTTCTATGCTATTTCTATCACCGTGATATCTAAACTCAACTTCTATGCTCTGATCGGCTGCCATATGTTACTAGCAAATATTCAGATTAGCTGTGAAGCTCGCGCAAGTGTTGACTAAATCTGGGGAGACACAGTTTTTGCTGATCTCCGTTCTCTTGACAGCGGTTTCATCATCCTACCGGGAAATAACAACAGTGCAGTACGAGCCATTGCAGGCTCCAAAAGCGTGGGTAGCAAACAGCTGGCGTAAACGCTTTGTAAAATATACCCCATCCACCCTCAAAGCTGTCTGTCCGACTGACGTGGGATCGACTTGTAAAATGAGCAAACAGATGTAAACATTTGCAGACGCTGGGAAAGAGTAACCCGATTTTCAGTTTGGGGCTCATTTTCACCTGGCTCTGCGATCCTCGGCAGGCAGGGAGGGGAATGAGCCATTTCTCACTCGCTGCAGCAGAGCAAAGGCACTCAACCTCCTCCAACAGGGTTTTTTGGAGACCCCAAAAGGCTGCTGCAAAGGGGCAGATAACCGAAAGCTCTCTTTGCACAACAGGGGCTCTTGGAAAGCAGACCAAGCCTGCTGGAGTAGTAAAAGCAGGTCAGTGGGAACTCACATCTCTGCAAACGAGAGCATTCTGGTTAGGAAAATTAAATTACATTTTTGGATGGTGGAATGACTTGCCTGCATTCAGTGCTGTCTGCTTTTTGCGAGATGCTCGCAAGCAGTAGGTTTGGCAGATGTCGGTGCGACAAAGCAGCCAGGAGGTCCCTGGCCACAGCAGCTTCCCATGTCCAAAAGAAATCCCATTGCCTCCTTCCCCGCTAACAGTTGAGAAGGCTCCGGCAAAACATGGTCAAGGACATGGGCCCCCGGCTTTGCAGCAGAGTGGGACGGGCAAGTGTTGGTGGTGTCTGGAAAGCACCACACGCCGCTCCCGGAGGCCTCACACCTCTCTTATTAGATTTCACCATTTCACCCCTCTCCCTTGCATACCGCCTTGCTTCCCTTTCAGCTGTGGCACAATGTCATTTGAGCTGTGAAAATGCAGTCAGCACATCTAGCTGCTGCTGCCTGAACCGGCCCTGATTTTGTCAGTTCTCCACGGCTGACAGCGTTTCCTGATGTTAAATAGGTTTTGCGGATGAGTGAGGGCAAGCTACCAGGGTGAGGAATCACCAAAGGGAGAGGAAGACAGAGTGAGATGCAGAGAAGGCAAGAAAGCAAGCAGGAGCGCATCTGAAAGCCAGCCTGTTTTGAAGACGTGACTGTGCTGGGACCCCGTTTCTGCACACCAGCATCTGCTCTCCCGGCATGCACAGAGCCATCCCACAAGGAGAGCTGCATGGGAAGAAACTTCCTTGAACAGCTTACAAGAAAAATGCCTTTTGTCCCCTCCCAGGGGGACTGACCACCCTGATGGGGGGACCATCCTCCTCTGTGCAGCCCCGAAGCAGGAGAGCGATGCAGCTGGGCAGGACAAGGGCTGCTGGGGAATGCCTTGCTGTTTTTCCACGTTTGAGAGCAGAGCTGCTGGAGTAATGCCACGCTCAGCCCAGAAAATTGCAGCAGCTTTTCCATCTTTATTCTTTCCCCTGTTAAATCTAAGAGGGAAAAATATACCAACTGTATTTGATAAGAGCTACTTCCCCTGGAGAGGGCTGTGGGGAAACGCGCTCTCACAAATGAGCAAACAGAACTCCCCTTCCTTGTTTATCTTCTTCATATTTTAAGCAAGGGCTGGGGAAAATGGAGTAATATTTGGCCAAATTCCCCATGCCTGTCAAAAACCAACACTTCATAAATATGTAATCGTGCCTATCTATCACCTGCTGGTGTTTTGGGTTTCCAGGAGTCAGGGAATCATCACTAACTTCTTCAGGGAGCTCAGTAATAAGCAGGAGGTAAAGCTTTGCCTTCCCTGATATTACTGCCCCAAGGATCCAGATTGCTCTCAAGAAGCCGGGAGCTCTGGGGACGTGGGATGCAGGAAGAAATTCAGCTTCAGCGAGTAAAATAAAATGGACCTTTTAGTTCTGCTTACCTCCAGCATTTCAGGTAGCAATTACCTGAACCACAAGTGACCAAAAAGGGGTTTTGTCAGAGTTTTCAGGTGACTAGCTATGTTTCCAGCTTGGCAGTGCTGCTGGTGCCATCTCCACGGCACAGATGGGGAACAGAGTCACTGCCTTTCTTCTTCATGTCTCTGGAGACCTCACCTGGGAGCTGCTCCTGAGCAGATGTCACCAAAGGAAGATGCTCTTGCTCCTCTGCATCCTCGAGCATGCACAGGGAGTCTCCCATGCCCATCACTGTGCTCCCTGCATCGGGCTGCATTGCTCACAGAAGGATGCAAGAAAGGAGGAAAAGGTCAGTGCATGCTGTCACAGAATGGACCTCTCCTGCTCTGATGCACATTGGTCTTGAAAACACTCAAAAAAAGAAAATACGTCCCCCCCCATCCTCCTCCTGCTAGGCAAACTCATACAAAGGTGTGTGTTCTTTCCCATATGCTTTTTTTTTTTTTTTTTTTAAAAAAAAGACCATGCACTTACATTTAATTAAAAGTATCTATGTAGGAATGAGTTTAATTAATTCTCCTTCTACCCAAGAGCCCTCTCATTGTGTTCGCTTAAATGAGGTTTTAAAATGTTGTCTCCACTGTATCTGGGCTAGTTGTCTCCAGACAACACTTGGACTGTCGCTCCAGCTTGTGCTACACCACCCCGGTTTTCTTCAAAGACAATGAAGTGTGCAGGGCCAGCTCGCTCTCTGCTTTGAAGGGTGTTAAGGGTAAAGCTTAGGACACGTGGGCCTCTCTGAGGATCTGCTCTGCCTACCAATAGCCCATATCGTCTGGGAGGCTGACAGCCTCCCCTCAACACACCCATCCTCATGTGCTCAGCCTGGCAGCAGCACAACCAGAGAATGCTGTGCATGTGAAGTTTTGCAAGGCCAGGAAGCAACAGCTGAAGACGAGCACTCAAAATGCAAGGAGAGAGCTGCACAAGGCTTCAAAGCCTGGCTGGAAGCACAGCAGTGGAGATGCAGCAGCTGGGAGAGGACCACGCTGCGAGCGATGGTGATCGATGAGAAGCACTATGAGCAAGCACTGCGGAGGCAGCCTACACAGCATCGCTGCCTCTGCCCGCTCCCCAGCGCCATCAACCCCGACTCCAGCTTCTACGTGTGGTGCAAATCAGTGCATCAACAACCTGGGGCAGGCTGCTCTCCAACCTGACATTTTCCTGAGATGCCTGCCCATTTCTCCATGCAGGTCAAGTGCAAAGATGGTGAAGGGTGACAGCTGGCAGAGGAACTCAGTGTTTAACCCTCCAGAATAAAAGGCAACAAAGCAGATGACCAAGCTCTCCACCTGTGGAGAGGGAGGATGCGGAGAGGTGACCTCGAGCAACACTGCCAGAACAGACCCAGCTATTACACATGAAGAGCAATGTGTGGGCTGCTCCATCCCCTGCTCTTCTTTGCATCCAAACTTCACCGGACGCAGAGGAAACATCTCCCTTCTAATTCAGCGTCAGGTGGAGACGGTGGCACACCTGAGAGAGCTTTGCTTCCAGCAGCAACTGAAGCAGAAACAAAGTTATTTGCATTGGTGCCAGATACCATAGGAACAGCCCTCGGGAGCACTCGGGTAACGTGTGGACCGCATCCTCTCGGGGGTTAGTAATAACAGCAAAAGCTCACGTGTTACTGGAAGAATGAAAGACAAATATACTGCAAATAGCACAGCAGAGCTATCTTCAGCTCTCCTGCCTTTAGGCAGCAGCACTGAGCCACCTGCATAGACTACGTTATTATTTATACCAAGCCTGAGACTATGTGGAAACCGCAGCACCGCATTACCCCATGCTCGGCTTTGGGCGTGTGGGGAACTGCAGGAGAACATGGGAAGAATGAGGAGGATGTCGCAGTGCTGCCGGCACTGCCAGGCAGGGAAAGGGTCTTGGACCCCTCCAGGCCCACCCTCTCTTTGGCACGGCTCTCTTCCCTCTTTCCCCCACCTGATCGCTTCTGTTCTTTGTCTTTCGTGCCTTTTTACAAGCTGCTCACCTTCCCATCGATGTGAGCTCCAGCCTTCTGCAGCCCAAGAGTAACTGATGGGGCAGCAAGAGATTTCTCCTCTTGGATGAGGGGCCTCCCAGCCAGGTCCTACAGTACACCCATTAGGGTGTTTACATCTCAAGTCAAATACGAAATCACCCAGAGCTCATGAAGGTGTTCTCACTTACAGGTAGATCTCTGGGGGAGCCAGATGCTGTTGGACAAAGGGAAGGGGCTACCCACAGCACTGGCTGTTAGTGGGGATGCTCACCGATATGTATTTCAGTAGAGAGATGGAAATGTGGAAACTGTGTGTCCAGAGAAGGGCAATGAGGCTGGTGAAGGGTCTAGAGCACAAGTCCTACGAGTAGCAGCTGAGGGAACTGGGGGTGTTTAGCCTGGAGAAAAGGAGGCTGAGGAGAGACCTTATCGCTCTCTACAACTACCTGAAAGGAGGTTGTGGCGAGGTGGGGGTCACTGTCTTCTCCCAGATAACAAGCGACAGGACAAGAGGAAGCGGCCTCAAGTTGTGCCAGGAAAGGTCTAGACTGAATATTAGGAAAAACTTCTTCACTGATAGGGTGGTCAAGCACTGGATCAGGCTGCCCAGGGAGGTGGTGGAGTCACCATCCCTGGAGGCATTTAACAGATATGCAGATGCAGTGCTTAGGGACACGGGTTAGCAGTGGGCTTGGCCGTGCTGGGTTAATGGTTGGCCTTGATGATCTTAAAGGTCTTTTCCAACCTGAACAATTCTATGACTACTTTTAAGAGACAGAAAACCACAACAGGTCTGTAATAAACCTGACCATAAAGATGCAAGCTGTAGCGCATACAACCCCCTCTTGGAGCTTATATTTCATTCACTGCATCAGCCAAATAAATACCTTCTGCAGGACATGACTATCTCGCTGCTCCAGGCTCTCCAGATCCTCCTTTCCTTTCCCTGGCACACAGTTGGGCACAGCAGCAGTCCCCAGGCCGTTTGTACACTGCAAACCAACTGGAATAGCTGCAAAATAACTGGAATAGTTACCGGTGAAGAAAACAGCAGCAGCATCCCACGCCATCTGAGGCGTACACAGACAGCATCCCTCTCCCACTCCTCTCTTTTATCTGCCTTCACCACCCGGCTCCACGGCGTGCTTCGGGGAAGATGCTCTGCACCAGCGGGCAGGCATGGCACGGTGCCCCAGCCGCCCCCCCGCTGCTCCCCAGGCACAGCCACTCTACCGGGCCACCCATGACCTTGGTGGGGAGTCCCACCCTTCCCCTCCCAGACAGTCGGCTGGCTCCCCAAGGCATACCCGTTTTAAAGCAATGCATTTGCATCCCACTTTCCAGAGGCGGTTCATGTTTCACCTGAATTCCCTACGATAAATCCTTATCGGGAGTGCCCATGGCAAGTCTGTGGTGACTTTGTTCGTTCATATTAGCTCTGCACAGATTAGCTCTTTGCAGCGCTTAGCCAGTTTATACAGATTTCTGATAAATGTTTTGACAGATTTTCCTGACTTCGGGGGAGAAAAAAGAACGAGGGGCGGGGAGGCGGGGGGGAAGAAAAAGAGAGTCTTTGCCTGCCCACGCTTCAGATAGTGCTTTAGACATGAAATATTCATTGCTTTTCAACCATGCAGGGTCTACAAGCTGGTAAGCACTTTCACATCCCCAAAATAATACATCATCGTTCCTTCCAAGTCCCCACTCCGCCAGCAGCTCCTGGGCCTTGCTTCACTTGTGCATTATCCCAGAGCCGCCCACCCTGGAGAAGACAGGAGTCTTCTCTGAGGGATGCTCCTCCACCCACTTCTTCCTCCACAGCCCGAGAAGGACTGGAGGCTGTGCAGGGGATCTTTAAAACCCATTTGGGATGCCTAGGTAGCACTTATCTCCTCCTGATTTATGTCTCTGCAGTGTATATAGTAAATTCAGTGGATCACCTTTACTTTTGGCGCTGTCTCTCCCCTGTAACGCTAATCTTTTATTCATCTCAATTCTGAGCGAAGACTTTCTAGATAGTAAAGATGACAATGACAGCAGTGGGTATTTCGCTTTTCAGTCAGATACCGGGACTTGCGATGCTCTCCATGTACCACCCGCAGCCTCCCACCTGCACAGGACCCTGACACCCGACTCAGACTGGCAGAGGTCGTGGCTGCATCAATAAGGATGCAGGTGTCTGAGCTGCAGCTTCACCGATACTCACATCGCTCCCTGGGAGAAACAGGGTTACGCACAGGGAGGAGTGCGCCAGCCTGGCCCGAGCTGCGGATTGCAATCTTCCCGTCCTCCCCAGACACTCTGGCTGAGGATGGAAATTTCCAAGACCCCCTTCATGCAACCGTTTGCTCTCTGCCAGATTTATCTGCCTGCTATTAGCCTTCAGAGCTCTGATTTGTCTGCCTGTCATTCAGACAAATGTTGATGGGCAGAAACAAGCAGGGCTTGCTTTTTTTCCCCTCCCCTTTTCTCCCCCCACCCCCCACTATCCACGACCAGCAAGAACATCAAGGGAAAAGGATGAACAGCTGACCCATAAAATAAATACAAGGCTTACAGTTTCTGATAAAGATTAAATATTGTAGGAGTCATGACTAGATAAAAGCTAGTGGAAGGAAAAGCCTCAGACCTCAATAGAGAAAAAAAAAAAAAGCAGCATATATATCTATATCTCTATACATACACACACAGGTACAAGAAGATGTCTTCTAAGTTTCACAGAGGGTTTGATAATCAGAGTATGTTTTTCTCCACGCAGGCTCACCTCACAAGTGCATCTCAAACACACCCCTGAGAAACCTCAGGAAAACAAGCAAGAAGCTGAACGCTGCCCCTGCGTTATCCTGCACCGGGACCAGCAGCTTCTGCCTCTGGGGCTGCACCCCAGAGCTCACCCCCAGCTCCCCTTCACCCCAGCAGCGTCCCCTGCACCCTGCGCGGCAGGGCAGCAGCCCCGGGGTCAGCGTCCCCATGTCGCTCACCTACCTAGAGCCAAAGAGACACCCTTGGAAGGAGGGAAAAAACCCGCTGTTGTCTCGCACGCTTCCCACGTGCTAGAAGCAACTCGAGCCAGCAGCTCTGTGGAGAGAAGCACGTTGCCAAGGCTGGAGGGAATGCGTAGGGCTGCCCAGCAGTCCTGAGCAAAGCTTTATGCATGTGGGGGCAAGAGGAGAGCGCTTCTCTTGGTTGACCAGAGAAGCACGCACAGAATATACAAGAAAAACATTACATAAAATATTCTTCATTGAACCCCAGGACAGACTTGTGACTTAGAAGCCGTGTTGTCCCTCGCTTTGCGCTGCAGCCTGCCAAGAGCTGGTCTTGGAGGTGGCCAGTGGGCTGTGGTGGGGAATCAGATGCTTCAGAGACAACACATCAGCTAACAGCACCTAAAGGAGGCAGCTAACTGTTCTCATCAGGCAGAGCCATGAGATGGCCTCCACCGCAGGGATGCCCGTACGCAAATAATCATAACTCACAGGTGGTGCAAACAGGCTGAGGTAGACGGTGTGAATGTGTTCACTACTGTGGTGCCAGGTAATAACTCCTGCAGACCTCAAGGACTTGTGATGGGCATGCTTTGCACAGTCTGCTTTCGTCCCTGCTAGTCCCAATGGGGAAAGCTGCTGGCCCAATGGATAAAGATGTAAGGAGTTTCCATGGAACACACAAAGGGTCAAACATCCTCAGCAATCCCTGCTCCCCACTCATTCCCCTTCACATCGCCGTGTAACTGTCTGCCACAGCGCTCCAGTGACCCAGCTGTTGAATCTGGTGCTTGCCAGGCTACTGAAGATTTAATTTCCTTCCCACTATTTTCCAGTTTTCCAAATTATGTAGGTGCCAGGTTTGCTTTTACACATATACCCAGGCAAGCAATGCAGCACCCCTGCTGCAACACAGCCACGTGCAAACACAATATCCAAACAACTGCAGGTATCGGATAAATGGGGAGGCTCTTCCCCCGTCTCCACATGCCCCCCAGCCTTACCTGCCACCACATGAGCAGGAGCCCTTCCAGGCACACCGCAAATCCCCCTTACCTGCAGAGCCCAGTCCCTCTGTCACCTGTTTCATTCCCCACCAGCTGCTGGTGCTGGGCTGAGCACTAAGCACCCGCAGTGGCCTCAGCTGGGCAGGGGCAGGGCAGGTGGGGCACTGCTCCAGCATCCCCCACAGCACACACACCATTGCTTTGGCTAAGCCCGGTGGGGGAATGCTCGGGAGTCTGCTCCCATGGCAGGGAAGACTGTGGGCTCTTGCTGCCCCCAGGAGCTGCCGTGCATCTTATGCGAAACCCCATTTTCCTCCCTTTGTGCCAAGCCTCTTGGTTTGCCTGAAGTGCACACATGCTTTCCCAGAGAAGGCAGCACGGTTGATGGAAGAGCACCAGCTCCAACTCTATTCAGTTCTGTTTAAAGTACCACAAATTTTAATCCTTCTAAGTATAGGAGTCCTTACCCCTGGAAGAGTGCATCTCAGCACTTGCAGACAAACCCATGAAGTTTTGTCATACCTTGCTTAGCAGCATCCTGCTAACCATGGCACGAGCGAAGCAGGTCAGCTCCCGGGTCACGGGGGGGCTTACTGGGAGAGGCATGCTGGCAAGCCTCTGCCCCTCAGCTGGTCCCACATCCCAAAGGATCAGAGACACCCCGGGCTCTCCATCCAAGCAGACAGGCAATCGGGCAAATAGGAGCCAGAGAGTTAAAGTGGCGGCACAGAGAGAATTGGAGCTGCACTCGGCAGCAAATTAGACATTTAAAAACTGAGGAGAGTGACTGGTGAAGATTAAATGCATTATAGATCTGCTGGAGGAGAGGCGAGCGAAAGAAAAGGTAGATCATTGACACCCCTCAGGCAACAGGGCGAAGATTTGTTTACGTACTGGTGTGTAATCAAGTAGGAACGAATGCAAGGCACGGGGCCTTAATTTTTCATTTGCAATCAAGGCCATGTACACCTTTTCTTAGTCACAGAAAAACACTGCCATTCTCCTGGTTCCCGCTCAACAGCAGCGTTAGCTGGAGAAGGGAAAATTACCCAGACATAATGGGGCTGATTACGGACAGGGAGCAGCTGGGGAAGGAAAGGTCCTGGGCTGCAGGCAAGGGCTGCCTGACTGGCGGGTGAGGCAGGAGCCTGGCTCCTCGGCAGCTCTGGGTTGCTGTCAGAGCGATGCTCCGGGCACCGCGTCCCCCCCTGGATGGGAGCGTGTTACCTGTGGTGGGTCACACGGGAGCTGCATTGGGAGCATCGCCCGCTGCAGCCACTGCGCTGGACCAGAGCACAGGGACGGATGAGATCCCTGGGATGCTGTGTCTGGGCTGGAGCTCGCTCCTGTTTTAAAAGGCTGTTTTTCAGTGCTGGGGGGAGGGGAGGGGAAATCATCCCAGATCATGTGAAGTCTCACACTTGACTTGCAGCTCTGCCAGACTTGTTGAAAGGGCTCTAGGAAGAAGTGTTGATGCCAGGGTCTGGTCTGCAAAATGTGGAAGAGCCTGCAAAACATGAATGTCCAGGGCACAGCATGAATAAGAGGCACGCCTGCAGAAACAGGGCGATGGCAGAGGCAAGCTTTGCCCCAGTGAGGGGGGCACTGGGCAGCACCTCCCGTCCTGGTGATGGGACCAGGCACAGAAAATAGAAACCTGACCACAGGCACAGAAATCCACCAGAGAGGAGATGGAAATGGAGACAGCTGCAAAGGAGCAGGGGAAGGAAAGCATGCAGAGAGCCACAGGCTGGAGATTACCTTCTCCATCTTATTGAAATTCCTGTGCAGCTGCCATTTTGAGGAGCTGCTGCCAACCTGTCGCCGGTGCACAGACAGGAGCGGGGCTGCAGTGCTCGGAGGCAGCGAGGTGCCAGCCCCGAGGGAGGCTGGAGAGCTGAGTACAGAGGAGAGAGGCGGGCGTGTGATCAAATATTCCCTTTACTCCTGGCAGCCTTCATATCTCTTGCTTGCTCGTTTCATGCGTGCTTGCTCCGAGCGCTCTGCGGCAGGTGAGGTGACGCCGGCGCGGCTCACCCTGCTTGTTGCAGCAAGGAGGCAGACGCAAGGGCGCCGGGGGGAGGGATGGTGTTGCTGTGATGGATGCTTAACCCGGGGTGTCCAAGCAGAAGGCTCTACACCCCAAATATGAATTGTTAACAACCAGTTGTCAACACCCAGGCTGCACAGGTAGGGTTACGGAGAAGCAAAGGCAGTGAGGGAATCCCACTTTTGTGCAATTTGTTGAGGAAGGGGAGGGAACTCCGAAGGGTGCTGAAAGCAAGCACCTGGGGACTTGGGGCAGATGCGAAGGTCAGCACTGTTACTGCTGGGACATGAAGCAGGTCTTTGTTTAAGCTTCTCAGAGGAAAACAAGATTTCCATGAAGCAACAGGGGTCGTAACAGCGCTTGGAAACTGCCAGCAGGTCTTTAAACAGTCCCTACCCTTCCCCAGCACTTTGTGTCTCAGGATCTTAAACACTGGGGACTCCAGCCCCCTTTGTATTCTGAGATGGATAGAACTTTCCTTACCGAGCAGGGAGGGAAATGGAAGCAGAAATGAAAGCCTCCAGCCTGGCAAAGTGCTGGAGGGCAGGGGGAGTCTCGGTGACTACAGAGCTATTTCAGCGGGAGCGAGGGTTTGTTGGCTTTCATTTTAGAGTCAAGGAACTGCTGAATTGCATCGCTCTGTATCCTTTCTATCTATATCCTGCATTCCTGTTTTATCTGGGCTCTTCACTCCTACTCTACCTACATTACTCTAGGTCTACTACTCACAATACTGCTGCTATCCTGCCAAACAGGGTAAGAAACCGGAGCGGGAGAACACAGGTTGCAGGCAGACAGGCAGAGGCACATGGTCTAAACCCGATATTAACTGAGCTGGGCCACAGCTGACGGGGAAAACGGCCGGAGAGCTCTGCAGTCAGCGCCCGCGCGTCTGCTCGAGGCGCTGACAAGTTCTTCAGAGCAGAGCCAGGGAGTCCGTCAGTCTGCCTGCCTCTGGGCAGCTGAGGGAGAGGAGGAGGGGACAAGCCAGGAGGGGCGAGGAAGATGGGGAGGAAGACATCCTGACTGGCATGAGCATGGGGTGCCTCTGTTTGGCACCCCCTGGCAGCGCAAGTGCTGTGGGAGCGGGGCTGGCAATGGTCCCCATCCTGCAGCACCTCCGAGGGGTTTCTCGCTTCCTAGCCTGTGCCGGGAAGGATTGCTGTGCCCTCACCTTGCTGCCTGTGCCCGACTTTACACCAGCCAGGCACCGGCGTGTCCACACTCGAGGCGATCGCCCTGTCCGCCCGCAGCCCTCCCCGGCCGAGCTGTTCCCAGCCTCCACACCGTGGGTGCTTGGCAGACTTTGCTGGGGAGCCAAGCACCGACGGCACGGCTCTCAGCGCAGCCCCCGCGCCTCCCACACAGGCTGCACAGCAGCCGACAACCCGTTGGGATTTCTCCAGGGACTGGGAAAACTGCGTTACTGCCAGCCCTGCCTCTGCAGCAGCTCCCCGCAGCACTGGGAGCTCGGCTGGGGCTGCTGCCTGCCCCCTGCCCTCAGCTGCCAGAGCTCCTTTCTCCACCTTTATTTTGTTTATTCAACTCCAGTTTGTTTATTTAACTAACTGTAAGTATTTAACTAAAGTTTGTTTGTTGAACTGAAGTTTACTCAGGTGCTTCTGCAGTTTGCCAGAGAGCAGCAGGGCTCGCAGAGCTTTGCCCATCTGCAGAATCGCCTTTCCCTGCCTGCCCTGCCTGCCCTGCCTGCCCTGCCTTCCCCCCCTTCCCTACAGGCATCAGCTAAAAATCCACGGCCCCACTAACTACATGTTGGAGTTTTTCAGGGAAAACCTCATAGGTGCAGCAGGCAGGGGCTTCATAGCCGCCTTTTGAAACAGGATGTGACTAGTTTCAACTTTTACTGGCCAGTAGACTGGAATTATTTTCTCGGTTGTACTCAGATGATGAAATATTAGCCCGAGTGCTGCTTTTTCAATGGAATTTGTTTTTTCCCTGTCACTGGAACTATACACCCAGATAACGTAGCTTTCATTTAAACTCTGAAGAGGGTAACATGTGCTGCAAATGGTCGGCAAGTTGGAACCACCAGAGTTCAGTGCAGGGGGCCGAGCCGCCCTGCCCAGGCTTGCAGGACTCAAGCAAAGCTCCCCCCAGCTCGCACACCGCAAGTACCGGCCGCGCTGCTCACCCAGAAGTTAGTGCGCACTTACTGGCAGGACTCGACGCGCAGCCCGGAGGCATAGAGGGTGGCAGCTCCGGTCCTTACGGAGCACCAGCTCCCAGCATCGCTGCTTCCCTCCAACGCGAGCAAGGACCCGGTCCTGGGAGGGGGAGGATGAGGTGGGGGTGGGGGGGCACATCCCCACCTGATCGATGCCGTGTGGAGCAGATATGATCCCACGCGGCACGCCACCAGCCGCTGCCTAGAAAATGGGATTGGATCTTCAGAAAAAGCTATTAGCCCGTTGTCAGGACCCTCTGATGAGAACTGACTGGCCAGCGCGGATCGATGCTGCCAGCCGCACGCTCGCGCCTCACCCCAGCTCCCCGCTGCTTTCTTCAACAGCGAGTGTATTTCAATCACTGAGCCCGAAATTCAGGTATGTTCTACCTGATGTGAGTTAAAGTGTCATTTATCACTAATTACTTTATGCGGCACCAGTGTTCAAAGCCTGGACTTTTAGCAACATCAGCCTGGGAGAAAAGGCAGTTGTTATGCAAGGCAGACTTGGCTGCCAAGTTAAAATCACTCCTCCCTGTATTGGGGTTAAAAAAAAAAAAATAAAAAATTAAGTATGTTATTACTTACCTGATAAAATAATTGTGCAATTAGGACCAAATGACATAGGCACCTTGTGAAAATGTGAAGTTCAGGGCAAACACTACACTCTTTTTGTAAGTAATGATCATATTCTTCAATTTCATAAATCCTAGAAGCATCCTCAGGTCTTTCTAATGAAAAAGGCTCAACAGCTGTAGGGTCAGGTCTGAAGGGAGTACATGCTGCAGCCGGTCACTAGGGATATTGCACTCACTAAGTCTAGTTTCTTAATGTTACTCTTTTCAGCTTTCCCCATCAATGCTTTTGTACCTTGCTGTCTGAAAAGTTAATGCAAAGCATTTTGTCAAGAAACTGATGCTGAATGTTACACTTACAGGCTCTTTTCTATTCGTATTGCCTGTGTGGGGCTGGAAAAGCGGAGAAGCAAAGTGTTTAGGAACAAGTGGGAAATGGGAAGAAACGTGCTACCAAGTAACCTTGAAAAACCTGAAAGATGCGGACTGTCGATAGGATAAACTACAGACTTTGTTCTTTCGATTTCAGGGAACCGCCGAGACCCTAGGAAGCTCGTTAGAAGCCAAGTCCCACCTGGACGCTGAAGGGCTACGCCTGTTTGGCTGGCACGTGCTACACGGCAGAGGACGAAAGGAGCGACATCGGGTGTGCGATCCAGGACACGGGGGAAACCGCTGCAACTGCTTAAGCCCCAGCAAATGAACTCGGGGAGGCTTCTGAGCAGATTTACTTCTCTGCGTGGTGCTAAACGGGCGGACAAATGGCTAACGCAAGTGCTTGTGGTGTAACTGTACGGTCAGATGTGGGATGCTGGCAGAAGCCCGAATTGCCCGAGAGGAAGAGTTAAGCTTCGCTTGTCTGCATGGACCTCCTCATTCCCAGGGATGTAAGGAGGCAGAAATAAGAACCTTCTGAAGCTGCAGCTAAGTAAATCTGTGATCTTTGCAAGCAGCGCTCCCTGTTTGGGTTTCTTTCCCAAACAGATGGATACTGCGGCATGAAATTGCCAAGATTAAAGGCAGCGGTGGCTTAATACAGGCGACTGGGGAAATGGCTGGGCCATTCAAGGACGGGGATCCAAAGCCTTGGCAAAGACCCTGCTCAGCGCTCGCAGAAGGTAAACAGCCTGAGAGCAAAGCAACCGCGTTGCCTTCACAGCACGGAGGCACTGGCAAAGCCACAGAGACGAGGGAACAGCCTGATTCGGGGACAGGATGAGCGAGCCATAAATAAATCATGAGTCTCTGACACACGGCCGATTTGTTCTCAGAAAAGCTGGGGCTGGCCGCAGTTCCACCGAGCAGTGTTCACAACTGGATTCTTAATGGGTTATTAACGTTCAGCCACACTTCTAGTGGTTTAACTCTGAAAACGAGAAGATGCCATAACCAAAGGCTCTCTGTCCTCTCCCTGGCCCCTGCCACAGCCCTGCACTGCTCGTGCGGGCTGGGCTTTGCCACAGCATTCAGCAGATCGCCTCCGAGCATACTAAATTAGTGAAAATTACTGCAACAGAGCAGCAGCAGCAGGATTGTCTTTAGAGACAGACCACGGCATTAATCATGGCTCAAAGCCCTCCGGGAGGAGCGCTGGCTTGAGCAACCCAACACGTCAAGTTCGGAATTATGAAGGACCTCTCCCCATCGCAACATACAGAGAGGGATACTCAAGGCATCTCACGACAAACCGAGTGCCGAGTAACTCAGGCTGTAGTATTCACAGAGTGCTCGCCTGCTGTAACATCGGTACGTGCATCACCTCGGTAAGAGATGCCGGCCGGCTGTACCTACCACGGCCTCGAGACGCTCCGCGCGCTCGTATCCATTTCATTTAAGAAGAAAAGGAAGAGCTGCTTTTCCTGGTTTGCCCTACAGTTTTTTTTTTTCTTTCCTCAGTGTCATAGTTTCTCTCAGGCAACTGTTATTTCTCACATAACTATATTAAACGCAGCAAGTGCTCGAGAGAGCTGAACGCTGGCCTTCCAGCAGCAGCCGCCGCCGCCGTCGGCACACGAGCCCAAATACATACAGCTCCTCGCAGTATTGTACGGTTTGTTTACACACAGTCCTTATGGCAGTGTCTCTCTCGGTAGCATCTCCTCAGCGGAAAGCAATTGTTTTTCTCCTCCTCCTTTGCCCAAAACATAAAAGATTGATGCTTCTAATTTCAGTGCTGCAGCTGCCTCATAACCTGATTTCAGGAGATGTGGCTAAGGGAAACGTCGGAGGAGGAACAAGCGCTGCGTTCATCAATAGCTACGCTGAGACTGAGCAGCCCCGGGAATGATCCTTCACGGCCGTCCTTTTCATCAGAGTTCAGCGTTTCGAGACGAACAGGCATCACATACCGCGTTTGGAAACCCTGGACAATTTAAAAGGAGGCACAAGAAAATCTCCCAACAACAGGAGCCGAACTGGAGATAGGAACAGCGTGAAGGAGGTCACGTATTTCAACACTCACCTACTGATATAGGATTTAAATACGTCTGCTATCAAAAACTTATACACCGGGCAGCCCCCAGAGCAGCCTGGGAAGACTGAAGTATCAGTTACAGATCAATCTTCTCCTTAAGTAAACACCGGTGCAGGATAAACAGCATTAGAAGACGCAATCGCAGCGTTGCCGGCTTCAGGCCGGACTTCCAGCTGCTCACAGCAAGGTTAAGCCTGGAGATTAATTAACCCGAGAGGATATCCCTTACGGGAGGTTTAAGGCTACGGTGCTGGGAATGGGAAGCGGTGTTGGCTCTTCACCCCTCCGCGGGAAGACCCGCAAGCTGCAGCACAGCTCAGCAAAGGATGTAAACCTGTTGGGAAGATGAAAATAAGCTTTACCCCAAAGCGCCGAACATCGCACAAGGTGGACGGTTTGCAAGCGCGGACCCTCTCGTCATCATCAGGCACTCCTTGGTGTGGATCACCATCGTCCTCGCCTGCGCTGGGCGAGGAGCGAGGCTGCTCCGTACCCTCCGGCTGCGGGCTGCAGGGATGGGGCAGAGCACCCGCAGCCCCGGCTGCTGGCAGAGTGGGCAGGGGCGCCGGGCACCGAGCCGAAGGCGAAGGTCGCTACGGTCGCCGTCTCCGTAATGGCAAGGGATAAAGAGTACAAAATGAGATTTTAGTTTTGTAACATTAATTTTTTTTTATTAAGAAGACAGATATTTTATAGTACTTCTTTCCTTTGTAAAAATGGTATACATGAACCAATACAAAATGTGAATGGGAACAGATGGATATGTATTTTCTTACATTGTAACATCTTCCATGGACACCTTAAAACAGAACTGGCCTAAGGGGAAAAAAATAAAAAGGCCGGGTGAATAAAGAACAAGGTTGTTTATCATCAGTTCCGCGTCCTTCATTTGTAATACTCCTTTAAACAAGGTTGTTCTTTCTTCACGCTTCAAAATCCTAATGATCTAAAGCTGTACAAAGTAATACTCAACAATACATTTCAAACAGTGCACTGTATACTGAAGAAAAAATACATAAACCAATATACAACTAAAATTCGTAATTTCCTGTTTTTTAGCCTGTTTTTTTTTTTCTTTTTTTCTTATTTTCTCTCCAATGTGTGGGGCCGAAATTTTGCAATCTACCTGAGACGGAAAACACCAGTCAAAACACATGAACCTGAGACATGTCAACATTGTAAGTCAAAGTTACATCGGTAACACTGCACTACGGTACACTTCCAAAACAAAGATGGGCTGCTCAAAACCAGGACGCCAATCCCGCGACCGATGACAGGTAAAAAAGCCTCCCCCCCGAACTCCAACATGCTGACTGCTTCTCACCATGATGTGGTTTGGCAATGGTGCTGAAGGCTCAGAAAAGAGCTGTGCTCGACAAAATTTGCTGGGGGGAAAAAAAAAAAAGGGGTATTTCTGCAAGGTTCTTCTCGTGAAAAGGGGAAAAGACAGAATACTGCTGGAGGATGGACTTGCTCTCTGCCGTCAGGCCATCCCGTTCCCATAGGACTCCCGCATTGTAATGGTTCTGCCAAAAACAACAATTAAAAAAACCCAAACAACAACAACAAAAAACAACGCACGAAAACACTCCCCCTGAAACCCCTAAAAAAATAAACCAAAAGCAAACCTGACGCTAAGATTAATGCTTCCCTTAAATAAATCAGCATACATTTTCCACGTAAACACAGTAAAAAAAAGTATCACTTGAAATCCAAGATTACTCACCAAAAAAAAAATTCAGCATATATAATTTTAATACCGTCTTCTCACTGCGGTCTGCTACCTGTCGCTTGTGATTCTAACTTACCTAGATTCTCCTTTTCACCTATGGCTTTATAAGTCAGTTAGCACTGTTGTTTTAACGCAAACTCCCATGTTTTACTCAGCGGGTACAAAAAAAAGGCAGTTTTGCTTGTCGGGCCGCTCTGCAGGCCTGGGGGGGGTCTGACCTGCCGCGTCCCGCGGCTGCAGAAGGAATGGGGGGGACCAAGCAAAGCCGGGCGCTCGCAGCCCCCGCGCCCTGGGAGGGCTTTGCCTTCTCTAGCAAAGCGGGGGGAGTCAGCCCGGCCGGGCCAGCGGGACGGAGCAGGCTGCGAGGCACGGGGCAGAAGTCCCTCCCGAGCCGGGGGGGGAGCGGTCCCCAGGCAGGCTCAGCATCCCTCCCAGGAGGGAACGCCCCAGGTCCGGCTTCCCCGCGGCCGAAGAGCGCCTTTGCCAAGCTCCAGCCTATTTCCTAGTCACCACTATCGAAAGCACCTGAAGCACGGGCAGCCACAAAGGGGTTCTTGTCGTTGTGTTTATCCAAGCCTTTACAACGATAGAGGGAATGGGACATGGGCACACTGAACTGCAAACTACGAAATCTAAAATGTGCTGGTTCTCCTCCAATGAACTCGAGTTCTGAACGGAAAACGGTGAAGAGAAAAAGAAACACCTTCAAAGAAACGCGCCTACTCCAAGGGGGCCCGGCAGGCAACTCCAGAAACAGAACAGGAAAGGGGAAACGAAGAGCCACAGAAACCTGAAGGGAACTAACGCACAGAAGCCCCTCTTCTTCCCAGCCTCCCCCCGACCCAAACGAACAGAAATTAAACAAGGCACAGAATCTTCTGCAAATGACTTCACTAAACTAAATCCAAGCTGGACTTGGCCAAAAAAAGAAAACCCAAACAAACTGAGGTGTCGAACAGCAGAGTGTACTTTACGAGGAATATTTTTACACAGCAAATCCCGGACCCTCCCAGCCTCACGACTCTCCGCCCATTTGCCTTTTTTTTTTTCCTTAAAAAAAAAAAAAAAAAAGACACAAGCTGGTTGCAACTTCCAATATCACCGTCTCTTTAGCGTTTAAATAGGGCCAGTAGTAACCGTCCACAGTTGGACACCTCATAGAAACCAAGGCTGCTCTAGATGAAGTACTCTTTCTTTTCTTCGGAGTTGTTTTGTCCTCCTTCTGCATTGATGATGGCTGTGTCTGCGTCGGCCGCATCATCTGCTCCTTTGGCTTCGTGAGTGAAGTATGTACCTGAAAGGGAAGCAGGAGGCTGCGTGACTCGGAGGAGGTCTCTGCAAGGTGCTAAGACAGCGAGTGATGAAGCCGCAAGCAGAAAGGAGACCCCCCCCACCCCCCAGCAAAGAAACAGAGGCTGAACGCGAGGGACTGAGCAGCTGAGATGCTATTCACCAGCAAGACCCCACCGCAAACCCAAAGGCATCGCGACAGGGGCTCTTCCAGTCCTGCCTCAGATGAGCAACCCCTGTTCATTTTAGTGGGAGCTGGGCATTAAGCCTCCGCAAACCACGAAAATACCAGGCTGTGGCACGGAAAACCAGTTGCCAGCGACAAGCATGGCTGGTGCTGCCCGGCGCGGGAGGTCCCTGCTCCATTGCTGGGGACGCCAGGGGCTGACCACACGCTGGGCACCGGCGTCCCTGCTCCGGAACGTGACAGTGTGCCACGCTCCGCAGCGACTCGCTTGGGAAAGAAATTAGGTCACAGCTACTTCCCCCTTTCAGAAGCACAAAAATAATGGTAAAATTGTGTTCCACACACTTTACTTAAAGGAGACAACTCTTTCATCTCTGCTTTCTCTCTCCCCTAATGTGCTTTAGGGTTTTTCTCCCCACTTTCTCCTCTCTTCTCAACATTATTCACTCCGTCCCAGCTGCGGTTGTAACCGGCCTCTCACCCCCTGCCAGCTTTTCCACATATACTAAATAAACCCCAGTTAACATTAAATCCTTTTGTACAAACACATAGGCAGGGGAACGGTCACGATTCTGTGTGCGGGTTTAGATTTGTTCTGGAAGCTGTAACAAGTTCCCAAAATGGACCGTTTCAGACCACACTGAGATGGTGCGGCACAGAACGTCTTGGCTCTGGTCAGCCGGCTTTTGCAGAGGGACTTTGGCATTTGAGATTTCAGCCGTGTGCCGCCACGCTGGCCGCACGCCGCGGGGGCGAGCCGAGCTGGCGCTGCTCTGCGCATCGTACGCGGCAACTGCCCGAAATACCGGGGGCTGCAGCGGGAGGGGGTGGGCGATGGAGCTCTTGGTGAAGAGCTCAGCGTGCCCCGCGGTGGGCACTGCTGCTCCAGAAAATCGATCTACCTTGTCTGTCAGGTATCCTGCTGCCCAGATGCCTTGGAAGGGACAGTGCCTCCAGGGGTACCGACACCTGCAAGCCTCGGCGGCGGCACGCCAGATAAAGCCTGTGCCTGGGGCAAAGCGCTGTCCTCCTGCCCTAAGCCTCAGGCGCACAGAACACGGGTGGGCTGCTCCAGCCTTCCTCCTTCTCCCACCGCAAAGGGCTTTCAGGAGACATTATTCCAGAGCAACAAAGGGTTCTCTTGCAACAGACAAGACATCACGAGCAAAGGGACACACGTGCCACGTCCTTTCATTTCCCAGTTTCGGTCTTTGTCTTACCTTTATGTCTGGCAAAATATCGCCCTAAAATGATGAGCAGGCAAAGCATTGCAAACACGACCACGGCCACGACGCCACCAACCACCGCATGGTCCACGCTCCGTATTGCCCCTTCCTCACCTGCACGAGAATCTGTTGAGACCAGAAGAGGAATAAGAATTTGGGACTTATTACGATGCACTCTGAAGGGTCTGGCTGCAGCTGCTCTGAGGATTGGAAAGCCACCCTTGTGCTCTCGAAAGGAAACAGGGTAAAGCAGGGAGCTATCTAGGCAGATGAGTTCGGGCAGAGGAACTTTGTCCAGAGCCGAACTGATCTGGCGGCTCGACTTGCGAGGTGTTTTCCGCTAGAAGCAGCAGCACTACGACTACGCATGTGGAAGACAGCTGGGAGAGGGAGCGGGAGAGGAGAGATGGAGTCGGTGGTGGGCACGTATTTTGGGAACTTTCCCTAGGACGCTCCCCAAACTTCAGCCTCCCCAGGGGATGGGGGCACAGGCAAGAGCAGTCCAGTACAGGACTATTAATTGTTAGCTCTGGGGAAGCACCAAGTGCCCCATTGAAAACATCTCAGCTTCAGCCCAAAGAACTCCTTGACTGAAACCCAACCAACCCAGCACGGGAAATGCCTTTATAACCATCCTCTCGCCCAGCCCGACCAAGTTACGTCATGGAACACAACCCTTGCTGTTCAACGCAGTCCACGAGGTTCGAAGACACGAAACTCCTAACCCAAATGATAAAAACCTCTTCAAGAGCAGAGAGCGAGCAATAATTGTACCGTGCCTCCAACTGCTTTATTTCATTTATTTAACTCCTCGCCACACAATTAGTTTTCTTTTAGAAGCGCCTCTCCCTTAGGACGCCGTCACCTGGGAGAGGAATGACTTATTTGGCGGAGGAACAACTCCGAAATGAACCCAGAATGAGCTATGGCCATGTAAAGTGAATGTATAGCAGTGTAAACAGTTTTAATTTAAGAACGCAGCTACATCAACCCTCACTGCAATCCTAATGGCAACCAAGATTTATAACATAGTAAAAAACAATTATTCTCCCGTTGATTAATACATTAACATTTTGGAATAGAAGCCAAACCATTGTCTCTTTTTTTTCCCCCTTTTTTTTTTTCAATTGAGTCAAGCGCGACACCTCCATTAAAATGATTTACTGGCCATACCTTACAATTTAAGCACAGCAGCAACAGAAACGGTAAAAATCTTTTAACTTTACATGATTTGTGAAGTCATATGTGAAGGATTTACCATTTAAATCTTTCACTACAAGAAGCACATGGCCTATAAATCTGTCCTGCATGCAGTTGCCCAGACACCTAAGAGAAATGCATTTTACCAGGAAGACTGAGAGTGCAAATGCAAGTCAATTTTTAAGAAAGATTTATCTCCGTCTCCCTCCAAAGAACAGAGCAAATCTCTGAAGCCTCCACCTCTAATAATATTTGAAGTTTATCGATCAAGCGTACAGGTCCATGACAGCTAAAGGTAATGGTGCTCCTTTGAGCTGAAACCTGATACAAAGCTTTCGAGCTGCAGCCCGGGATTTACGCTTTCTATCGATATTTCCAATTCTACTCCAAGATTAAGGACTGAGGGACATAAGTAAATAACTCGTGACTGAGAGCACCATAAAGCGCCCTTTTAATTAAAACAATTTAAAAAAAAACACCACAAAACAACCCTTTGAGTAGCTTCTAAGAGCAGGAGCTGCGGCAGAGGCAGTGGGATGCTCGGGCTGAACTGGGCTGGTGTGTGCCCTCCCCTCAGCTGCTTACCCGAGGAGCTAACAACCGTGGCCAAAACCAAATCCCCTTGCAAACCGAAAGTGTTTGCTGCCACATCAACTCAACCCGAGCCATTTGGCTGCGGTAGGAGCGTGCCAGAGAACCCCGAGTGCGTGGTAAAGGGCCCTCCCTCTCTGTACCATCTCCAGCAGGAACAGACCGCTACCTCCAGCGCTTCCCGGCGTTTGCCGCTTGGCGAGTGGCCCAACACCCCTGCCTGCCGGTGGGAAAGGAGCCCACGGAAGCACAGCAGCGTGCCAAACAGACCACCTCGCCAAGGCAAAGACTCTGTTGTCTGCCCAGGGCAGCAGCTGGGGAAAAAGTCAGCGATGCTGGGTGTTCCAGGTAGCTACCGCTCAAACCCAGCCTTCTCACTGCGGCATTTAGCTCGGCTAATCCGGCCCTGAAGGGCTTACTCTCCGTAAAGCAACCAAACCCGGCTCATCCACTGGAGCAGCTGCTTTAGACAAGTTCCACTCCATATTTTCGTTCTTTTTTTTTTAAGAAACTGAGCACCCAGTTCCACTCGGCTGCACTAAGGAGGAGACAGCAGCATCCCAGACTGGGAGGATGAATGTCTTGTTGACATCTGGAACAGCTGAGGGGAATAAACACACTGAGTTATGGCTCTATAATGTGCTTCAAGCAGGATTTTGCATCAAGAGGCATTTGTTCTGAATCACCATAAATTAAAGTTCTGGAAAGACGAAACCTGGGTGCGCTCGCCCTGGCAGCAGCAGCCCCCGTGCCACGGCACCAAGGCACAGCTGCGGGGCTGGGCTCCACGACGCTTTGTGCCGTGCCAGAGCCCCAGCCCGACGCATCCGTCACCGGTCCCCTTCAAGCTGCGGCTGCGCCAGAGCAGGGAGAAACTGTTTCTCCAAGAAGCGACGTTTGCACAAAACGTGGCAAACAGTTCTGGTTGGAACAGTTTGTTAAGTATGACTGCGTCTACTGGGACATGCAGGGCCATTTTTCTTAATTATTTCTGTTAAAAAAAACCTCTGTGAAGTGCAAGTTTATTTTATTATGTGCGTGGCTAAATAGTTAATCTTCAAGCCCACACACTACATAAAAATTAAGTATCTTCTGAGGATGTCTAGTGGTTGCAAACCACCTAATATCAAGCCTGTGAGGCAGGTGACAACATACTCTTAACTTAAAAAGGTAATATTTCTGTTAGATTAGCATATAAGTTTACCCTCTAAACTATTAGCAATTTTTAGGAAAAAAAATTTTTTTTCTAAATTTTTCAAGCCTCTCACCCATTTTTTTCTTTTGTTCTTTTTTTTTTAACAGGAAAGTAAAAACAAGACACCCTGAGAGGCCAGGGACCACGATCCCCACGGCAAAGCCAGTGATGCCTACAGCACTGCTAACGCTGCCTTCCCGCTCCGGCTCTCAAATAAAACTCTCCAGTGAGGGCCCTTCCCTACGCAAGCTACTCCAGCGTGACGCTGTTCCTCCTCCAACATCTCCTCTCCACCTCATCAAACTCCACACGCTCCTGTGTCGCTACCCAACGTCAACCCAGCTGCACCTTCCTGCGCGGAAGGAAAGGCAAAGCCAGCGCCTGACACCCGACAGGCAACTTTGGCACTTCCAGCAATTCCTGACACTGCTCCAAGCAAATCCAAGCCACCAACACGAAAGGGGCTATTTCATTTTCCGTCACTCATTTATTTCTTCGGCAATTAAAAAAACCAACCAAACAACCTAAACCTGTTAGGACTACGGAAGAAGGAATAATTCCCCAGATTTGTGCCAAGAAAGAGAGACTTGACCTTAAAAGCCAGAATCTGCGTTAAAATGCTGTCTCCAATTCACAAAAGCTATTCCCACTTCGTATCTATGATTAAAAAAGAAATCACAACTTTATTACTGAAGAGGGAACAGACGAGATGGCAGGAACTGACAAAATGCCACATTATTTGCTAATCCTAATATGTTATTCTTCCTTAAGATTTGCTTTTCTCAGCACCAATTCAATTATAGATGCTACAAATCCTTCTGACATTTAATTCCCTCTTGTCAGAGAGTAGTAAATGTATACATGCAGAGCTTTCCCATTAAGATGTTAATATATATTGGAGCACGCTGGCCTTTAAATCGAACAGTCAGAAATTTTTCTATTATGGCTTTGTTTCTGGGTTGCTTCTGGGTTTTTCTGCGGGTGGGAATGGGAGGAGGGAGGGAGGAAGGAAAGGCACAGACATCGCTGCATGTTGCAGACAACATGCACACCTACGCGGCTACTCTGCAGCTACTTGGCACCTCAGCTAAACCTAATTTTGTGGGGTGGTGCTTTGCTCAATACCAAAGCACCTTAAAGGAAAACTGCAGCGATAATGGTACAATCCCCTGGCAATAACTGAATATATGCAGGAAAAAAAAAACAAAAACGATTTTTCTTTAAAACTGCTGTGATGCCTCCCCTTGGGAGAAGAGCATGGCTGTGCCCTGCATTCGAGGGATGCCATCGTTTTATCTGATGTAGCACTGAACTTGCCTGCATGGGATGCAGAGCTGTGTACAGCAGCAGAGAGCACTGTCGTCCCATCTCAAGTGGCGGCCAATAACACGTTGGTAGCTTTCAGTTGGGGTTTGCGTATTATTTTATCCAACTGCTCACGTAATCAACAACAACAAAAAAGGGATTATATCAGCAGAATGGGAACACTGAAGTTTTCCTTTAAACAAGAAGTGGACTTTGTGAAACGGCAGGTAGACAGAGAGGAAAGGCATTTTGGGCTGGCTCCTACTTGGCACCATCCCAGCACCATACTAACAGAACATAATTCCCAGAGTCAGGAGCAACATGTAGCAGACGTTGAGCTGGGTACCTTCCCCATTAAGTACTGCCAACTAACACCCGCGTTTTAAACCAGCAGGTTCTTGGCGATGGGTTTGTTTTTTTTTTTCAGGGGGAGACATTTTTTTAAAAACATAAATGCATTAATGATCTCAAGTTTTCTAACATTTCTGCAGATGTAATGGCTTAAAAATAGATTTCTGTGGACTGTCTCAAGAGTGAAAAAAGCTGGCAGATTTTAATGGCTATATCCTAACAATGTGGGTCAATGCTTACAGCAAGGTTTAGCAGATGGAAGACTTTTCTCCTCCCAACTACTCAATAAAAATGTTCCACTCAACTCTGTTTTAATGAGGTTTTAAAATATATATATGTATCTATGTATATTCCAGCTTCTGCTCTTTTCCCAAGTGGCAGCATCTCAAGATTAAGAGAAAGACTAGCTTGGACCTGGCTGACTGGACTAGCTAGTATTTTAAATCCCAATTATACCCATGCTAAAAGCTTCAGACCCATTAGGGTCAAACCATTTTATTTTTACCTTCAGCGCTTGCTGAGCTTTCAGAGCTGGGCCCTGTAAAGGTGAAAGTCCCAGGTTTGGGATGGCCCCTGCGAAGGGTCCCTTCTGCCCACGCAAGCATCCTCAAGCACCCAAAGGCAGCTGCGCCTTCCCCATGACCGCCTGTACCAGAGCAGCCCGGAGCCCACGCCGCGCTCGGCATCCAGCCTTCCCAGTGCTGCCAGCACCGTTCCCCATTAAGGCTCTCCATACCAATGGCATGAAGCAAACGCAGCACTTGGAGACGCAGCCCACCCCATGCTGACTTGGGAAAGCGTATGTTTTGGTCGGACGCCTGCTGCATGGGTGGTCCAAATTCCCGTCCTTGCTCCTCACCTTCCTCCCTGCTTTACAGTGTGTCGGCCAACACCTTGTAACATTTTGGGGCATCTCTGAACAGCCCTGACCTTGCCCTATGCACATTTGTGCCATAAAAGCAGAAAACTGATGGAGATTTTTGTGAAAACATATCATAGATGTTAATTTTGGCATATCTGGATTTATCACTGCACCCCTGCGGAAATTTATCTTCTGTTTCTGGGTGAAAATTAGTTTCAAACTATTGACATAGGCCAATGCAGGCTGAACTTGAGTGTGTAACTTTACACACACCAACTCCATCAACAGCTCCCATGCTTCCCAGATGTTAATGTAACATCTGCATCAAGGCAGGGAAAATAAAACCTAAATCAACATCTTCCAAGGATTCCTAACTCAACACTCTTCCTCTCAGTAAAGTTTAGCTTATTAAATAATTAACACACCAACATGACTTCAGCTCCCACATCACAGATGGTCACGATGGAGGTGCTAATGGCCTGAAGTCACTTGAGTGCTTCCAAAAACCTGGTAAGTCCCTTTGCTGCAAGATAGGAAACTTAAAGCTAGCACTAACACCTCCCCACTGCATCTGCCACCAGTTCTTTTGTGGAACCAAATTTTTGAAGTGATGGAGCAGCGCTAGGAGCTGGGGTTGGCTGGGGGTGCTGGTGGGCAGGGCTGGGGGGAGAACAGGCTGTTGTGATTGCAGAAATGCTGTAAAACACTCAGCCATGACGCGGGAGGCCAGAAATCACTGCCTGTGTATGATGGGATGAGCAATAATGTTATGCATTACCTTAGCATGGCATTAAGCATGCTACCCCTACTCTTAATTTATTGATGGACCATTAAAGAGTAGCATTTACCTGTTTGTCGTATTGTAATTGAATCTGGACTAATTTAAGCCAGAGAAATTAGAGGAGTTCATCCTTCTCCAATCGATAAGCTCCCCTTCAGTGACCCATTTCAAGATCGCCTCGTAAAAATAATGCACTTTGTTTTAATAAATTTAATCACTATGACAGGTGCTCAATGTTTCTTGGTTGTTTCTTCAGACTCCTCTCTGCTAGAAAATGGACCCCCCGCTCGCAATCGATAGCAATTGATTCATCAGCATCCCCCCTGAACAAAGGTGCTAATCAGGTTTTGATTAGTTAATCAGACCTGATGTGAAGGCTACACAGGTCCTTCTGGATTGCTCCCCATTTTACAAGAGGTGTCCCAACACCCTCGAGCAAAGCAGAAAGACCGCTGCGCACCAGGGGGGCTGCGGTCCCTGTGTGCCGAATTCGGGCGAGCGCATGATTGCAACCAGAGCACGCACGAGCCTGCACATCCTACGCATATATTCTATAGGCGTGCAAACGGAGAGCAGTTTGCCCGCGTGCTGCCAGGGCTGCAGCAGTCCTGTCCGTGAGGCTGCGGCGGGATGGACAAACGCTGCAGCCGAGGATGAAACCCTGTGTGCCGGAGTGCAAGGCCAACCCTTTCCGCACCCTGTGCTCCCTGCACAGTAGGAATGAGAGGAGGTTTGCAGACACACACAGCTTGACCAGGAAAAGCAAATACAGCTCTGGAAACTAGCTACCTGGACGGAAGGCAAGGGATGCATTACTTAATTGCACAGTTGGCAGAGCCTCCGTTGAAGCATTTAGCGGGACAGCAGTACCTGAAAGGAACAGCACACTGAGCAAACACCGCGGCAGCACCAACGCATCCAGCATGGCACAGCCCGCCCGGGGCGAGCCGAGGCGCAGGCATGTGCTCCTGCATCCCCACGTACCCGCCCGTCGGTCCCAAGGGCTCCGAGCGCCTGGTCCCACCGGGGCGCAGGGCAGCGTTCCCGATGGAGAGCTCAGCTCTGGCACTCACCTGGACCACCCGTCTGACAGCCCAGATTTGCCGACCCCAGTCCGTAAACGGGATCTTATTTTGGTTTCCTGGGCATCTGGGCATGGGTTATGGGATGGAGGGCAGAGTTTTGTTTGCAGGAGAGAGTAACCTGGGGCTCCTTCTCTAGTGACACTGGCGTATTTGCCGTGGTACCTTCACTTTTTGGGTGTCCATAAGCAACCAAGAGAGCAATGAGCAAAATTTTGAAACTCTTTGGGGGGCGGGGCGGGGGGGGAATCAGTGGTCAGAGCGGGTGCTCCAAAATGGGTGTACGGCAGCGCACAAAGGGTGCTCGCTCACCTGCTCGCTGCCGGCAGCAGCCATGCTCGCGCTGCTTTCTGTAAAGTTTTGGGGAAATTTAGACTCACGTTCGAGATTCAGAAAAATGGAAACAGGGAGCTGCACCCTGAGGAAGAGGCGCCAGCCGTGCAGCCGCAGCCTCGCCGGGACGTGCCGCCCCTGGCTGCGCCGCTGGTGCTCCACGGGGACGCGGGCACTCAAGGCAAAGGCAGACACCCATTTTGAGGAATTCCCTTGCGGAATTGTTTCCCGTTCTTCTCTTTGGATCACCAAAAAGTGCATTTTTCTTTCAAAAAATACAAATTAAAAGATGTCATAAAGCTTATCAGAGCAAAACAATGATCTCCCATCCACACAGCGGTATTTAACAGACACCTGGTGCTTCTTACCTATGAGATCTGGGCCCAGGCCTGCAATAATAATTATTAGTATCGCTCACGTGTTAGAATACATACCGAATTAATAAATCATTTCTAACCTCTTGGCCAAAGCATACCTATAGTGGCTTACAGGAAGAGATGATGCTGATTTGATTGGATAAAAGGAAAGCATTTCACAGGATGAGACGAGGACTTGGGGGTTTCCTTTTTTTTTTTGTGTTAGCTTTTTCCCTGCACTCCCACCCCTGGAGGGAGCACAAACCTCCTGGGCAGAACCCTCCCCGCCGGGGCTGCCCTGCAGCACTGGCCTGCAGGAGGGTGCGGGCAGAGGCAGTCCGCAGGGATGCTCTGGGAAGCAGGAGCAAAAAAATGGGGTGAATTTCTACAGATGCTTAGAAAGATTCTGGCAAAACACAAAGATCAAAGGTTTAGACTCTGTACCGCCGGGATGACCGACCCCTGTTTTGAATATACCCACTGCATCCACTGAAGATGCTTTTATTTCTTAATCTGGATTAGCGCTAATTCGCAAGGACCAGCTGTAAGGATGTATTTACATAACTTTCAATCCAGCGTGGATACAAAGAGGTTCAAACCATTTACTCGGTTTTGCCTCTGCTGGTAAAGCCATCGCCTCCGTTTTATCTCCAGTCTGATACTCGTCTGATGAGAAATCAGCAAGCAGCCCTGGTTTAGCGCTGGCTGCCTGCTTTACAGGGCTTCGCACAGTACGGCAGAGCTGAGCGTTTTACAAACCAAGTTTCAACTCCACCAGTCTCCAAATCAGCGTTCATGAAATTACAGCCGGCCACCAAAGGCACAGCACGCGGGAGGCAACCTGCAACGGCAAGTCTCAGCGCCCTGCATGCCTCCTGCCCCGGTGTCAAGGGTGCCACACAGAAATGGGTGCCAAAAAAAAAACCAAAAAAAAAGAAAAAAAAAAGAAAAAAAAAGGGAAGGAAAATCCCAACAGAAAACAGCGCACATCCAAGCTGCGAGACCGTGCGTTGGAGGAATGGCTACACCACAGCAACTATACAATGCAACATGGCCAAGATGCAGAAATCAGAGTGGAACCAGTATCTAGCGTAGAAGAGCAGCGGTTTACCTACGTACTAGCCCTTACCTGAGAGATCCCCATAGTCCAGCTCCTCTGCCGAATTGGGCAACTGAGTAAAGCCTTACAAGTAAAAACAAACTCATTTTTCTCTGCGTTTCTTGAGTGACAAAAAAACAACACACTTAAGAACTGAAGATGAATTTCTTGGGGGGGAAAAAAAATAATGTGTCAATCACTTGCCACCTTCTGCCGGTTTGGGCAGAGTAACTCATATGACAATTGAAATAATTTCCTTTATTACGGACAGAAACATTCCTCAGTCTACACTGTTGGCACACGAAACATGGCATCAGAATCACTCATTCATAACAGCATGCAAAGACCCCCAAACTCTGCCTTTTAGTCACCACAGGGGGCAATTTCCCAATTTAGTGCGGTTCGATTTTGGTTCTGTATACATATAGCAATGTAACAGGTTCTTCCAATTTTCCACAATCTGTTTTTGGGGAATGTTGACAAGCCCGGCAATTTATTGATTAGCGAGTATTGCGGACTGCATTTCAAAGCTGTAAGGCATCTGTGCGTGCAGACCGCAGGCTGTGTCTTCTGCAAAAAATCTGACAAAAACTCACTTTAGTTTTCCCAAATCGGATGCGCTTACAGAAAAAGCATCTATCCTCAAAGCTGATAAAGCAGTAGGTGAGGCACACTCTTGTGACCACAGCAGGCAGCTAACGCTGTCCGTAAAGCTGTTATTTTCTATTTTGTTTGAGAGTTTGAGAAAATGTTGGGGGGTCCACGGGAGGGCACGGCATCTAGTGGAGTGAACTTCTCAGCACAGGTTACAGGGCAAACCAGTGTCTGGAGGTCACAGAGATCTACTTAAAGGAGGAATAGTATAGCATGAACCATTGAAGGCTGGTACTTGCGATAACTTACTCTTGCTGCTGGCTGCTAAAGCAAACGCATTATCCAAGAAAAAAATAAATAAATACAGTATTTCCCATGAAGAGACACCGCCAGCACTGGTCACTCAGAAACCTGGCTTCGTAAGCTTGCAGGCTGCTACACAGGCTAACTTTCTTTTAAACAGCAAAGACGTTAATGCAGTATAGTTGATGTGCAGACTGTCCCCCATCGGATAGCAGCCAGCAGCACAGAGATATATATAGCTCATTAAAAATAAAACCCATTTTCAGTGACTGCATTTTAAATATGTCAGGTCACCTGGAAGCTGCGGTCGGAATTACCTTCTACAGGGGGAAGCCGTTTAGATTCATAGCAGGAATTTTATTTGTGCGTGCTGCTCTTGGATTTCGGGGAGCCCTCTATGATTTAGGGAGCCCTCTATTTACTATGATATGATACATAAAGACGATTACAATTGACTCTCAGAAGCACTGGATGTGCAAACCTGGGCTCAGAAGAGGAGCCATCAACTTTTCTCTCTCCAAAATTGCTTCTGTGGAGTCTTCCCTTTCACTTAAAAGGAACTACATGTTCTCAATTATGAAAAAGGGCAATGTTGCATTTTTTATGAAGCAAAATAAAGAAAAAAAATCTTTTTCAAAAGAAAATTTAACAATTCAACAATTCAGTTTCTACCTGCACCTGGTATACTGAAAAATGCCACCGAACAGTATTAAAACCTGTTGTGAGGCATTTTAAATATGTGGTAAATTACTTCTTGATTTTTCTCATTAAACTTTCATATCAGCTATTAAAGCCCCTTCTTTTCACTTCTGATCAGAACGAATTCAGTGTCTGCCGCAACCCCTGCTAAATAAATGAAAGCCAAGTTTTCACTCGGCTACTGTTTCCCTCCCGAATAACGCATCCCGGGAGCGCGCACCCGGCAAGCCGAGCCACGTCTCCTGCAGCCTGACCCAGGTGTTCAAACAACGACATGAGCACACCGGTTATTTACAGATTTCTATCGACAGAGCAATGCTTTGTGCCTAAGCGTCCTAAGCTACCTCCCGTTTTTGAGGAAGAGACAATTTCTCTTTTGTATCAAGCTGTAAATAACCAATTAGGGATTCTGTTTCATGCTGCGCTCCGTGGCCCCGCACAGCGATCTTAACATGTGCGGAGAGCTTTGTGATGTTTTATTCAATTGCCCCAAGGACTGGATCTGTAAAATATATTGAGGAACGTGTTTACTATTAGTCGCACTTTTAAGTAGGGCATTTTCAAAAGGAAGAAAGGCAGTTGGACAGGCAGAGCCGCTTGATAATGCTAATGCAGAAAGTACCGAGGCTTTTTCCTTGCACGCCGTTGCGTTCGGCGAGATGTGTGAGCCGGCTGGCACTCTGGCACAGCCAGGCTTTTGGCTTCAGACTAGTAAAACTCGTTTTCAGAGACTGAGCACTATAGGAAAAAGCAACAAGAGCCGAACACAGTAGTGTTAAATGCTCTTGTACAGAACTCTGCTAAGGCCGTGATTAAAAATTCATACTGGCCTTCGGGGATGAATTTCCAGCTTGTAAAATAATTTACCTGCTATATTATGGGCAAGGTATTTTCTCGTCACTCTTCATTCGCGATTGGGATGCTTTCGTTATTTTAACCTTCACTCCAGACTTCCTGCTTTGCCAGCTTCAGAAGAGATTTTTTTCCACCCTACCTTGTCATGAGGATGAGCAGAAATCCTGGCTGCGCCCAGGCAGCAGCGCCTTGTTTCTGCCTCGGCGGGGGAGCTGAAAAGCAGCTCTGAGCATCCCCGTCACCGAGCGTACGCACGTACGTACAGGGCTGCCACGCAGCGAGCGTAACTCCTCGCGATGGGCACTGCCCGCCGTCTGCAAAAATCATTCAGGAGCTCTTTAAGCTCTTTGCTCGCCACGGGAAAAATCTGGGGAAAAAGTGGCCAAGTGCAGTCGTGTCTCTCGCTGCAGGCAAAGAGCGTCATGTATAAGGTCATGGCTGCTTATACATGCCCTGCTTGCGCAGGGGGCAAAACGGGAGGCGAGCCCCTCGCCCGAGGGGCTCCCCCGAGGGCAGCAGCCCTGCGAAGGCTGAGCTCCCCGGCCTGCCAGCGGCAACAGCGGCAGAGAAATTAAAAACTCGCCCGGTGATTTGGGCGGGGGAGAGGGGCAGGGGAGAAGAAAAGAAAGTGCAGGGCAGAAAAAGCGCTGGCTTCCCGGAGTGAGCGGTGGCAGGCTCTCAGAGATGTTACTCTCCCGGCTCCACCAAGGTCTGCCCGTGTGTCAGCTGCAAAGCAGCAGGGAGCTGGGATCTCAGCCCCGCCGGCACCCTGAACACCACGAAGGGCCAAATGAGAGGGAAGGAGGGCTTAAGCTCGGTAAACCCGGCTTAGTGCGGTGCAGCAGAAGCACAAGCCTTCCTGCCGGCCATGACCATGCTGTTATTGGAGCTCTGGCAATGAACAGTGCAGAGAAAGGAGAAAGTGCATCAGAAAATTTACAGTTAAGCTCTCATTTTTCAACAAAAGAGTTAACAATGTTCGTGCTTTAAGTCACTCATGCATCGCTGCGGTCAACTCCATTCCGGAAGGGAACAGGAATGGCAGGGGCTTTGCTACCGCTTTTACATGCACACACATACAGGACTCCTTCCCCCCCCCAGTCCTCTAGGATACACTCCAAAAAATTAAATGACTCAAAAATCCTTTCCCCGATTGAAGTTATTGTGCTGGTTCCACACTAGCCTTACATTTTGTGTTCTTTGCTATCAATCTCTTTTTTTTTTTTTTTTTTTTTTTTTTTTTTTTTTTTTTTT
>JAVJGI010000039.1:7624147-7644695 GCA_035590275.1 Ibycter americanus | reverse complement strand
CATTTTGTGTTATTTGCTATCAATCTCTTTTTTTTTTTTTTTTTTTCTTTTTTCCTTTTTATTTTTTCTCCCCCCAGTTCATTTAAAATCGTTTTTGGAGAAAATCCATTTGGCTGTAATTCATGCCCATGCATTTCTAGTCATTCACAGACATGCTCACTCCCATTGGACATCGCTAAGAACAAATGGCCAACATACAGAAACACCTGGTATACTTCATACACACTCCAGCAACACAAGCTTGGAAAGAAACCCCAGAGTCTTCACGGGAAAAGCACGCCACGAGGGCAAGCGCAGGGGGGTCGGTACAGACCGGCTGGGTTTTAAGGCAGGAAAGTTTGTGGCAGCTCATTTGCCTGGGATAGCTTGTCATTTCAGCTGTCAGTCTCCTTGCAGCAGCAGTCCTCCCCCACACAGGTGGAAATATTCAGAGGTCGTCCCTGAGTTAAAACCATGTTTTTTACAGCTTTCCCCAATTAGAGTAAAAATGATGAAAGCCATGGAAAACTGCATTAAGCAAACGGGCAAGGGCTGCTCAGCTGCGTGTCCCCTTCTGCATCAGCTACCCTGTGCCACAGCCCTGCCTTTGGCAACGATGCTAAGCCTTCCCAGCTTGCCTCCCCGCCGGAGATCGATGCAAGCTGCGTGTCTGAAAAGGCTCGCCCAGGATCTAGAAATGCCATCAGAAGTCACGCTAGCGCACAGCTCCCTGATCTTTCCCAAATGTAGAGCTCAACATCTGCACCTGTGCGTTTCTAGGGTTGCCTGAGAAAAACGGGACAAACCGTTTTCTGATACTGCAGGCCACCGTCCCATCACTGAGTGCATTTACCTTCCCCAGCAAATTCCAGTACTAAAGGCAGACTGCCCTGGCCGATCCGGAGTAGTGCAGAAGACTCTGCACTGGCCGCTCCCCCTACGCTCTGCCTCGCAGCGCTGCTAAAGCAGGACAGCTTGCAAGCGCAAGGTACGAAGCGCCCGCTGGGACCAGAGAGCAAGAGGGGGATGGAGCCTGGCTGCCTCTCAGGCTGAGCCCTGGGTCCCTCCCGACCTTCCCAACTGCTCTCAGACCCTTCAAAGAAAGCGAAGCGCCAGGCTGGTACTTCAGAGGAGCAGCTGGACCCCCAGCACCTGAGCAGACCTGCAGGGAATTAAACTGTGATGCCATCTTTGCCATCTTCAGTCGCTCTTCAAGGCTTTCCCCATGGCTTAATGATTGGGTGATTAACATTTTGCCTTCATCTGACTTCCATGAGCATTAGGTAGCGCAGGATGAGACGTCACTTGGACTCTTATTACTTTGCCGTGACTTTCATTGCGGTAGCTACAAGATTACCCATGTTGAATCTTGACATTAAACATACATAGGCAGATGGGCAATGTACGGAAAGCAGATACATGCCTAACGGCTTCCTCATTTTGGGTCAGGTGGGAAACTGCACCCAGGCAGGTAAGTTATCTGGGACAACAACTGCACATCCCTCCACTTGATACGGGACATCGCTACTTAACCACCCCTTTACTCGGTCCTCCCTTTGCCACCGCCCAAGAGACGCCTCGTTGGGCGTAGGCAGGAAGAAGAGGCGGTTCTGCCTTACGGATTTCTGTCAATAAAAGAAACAGTCGATTTATCAGAGTTAAAAGAAACCAAAATAGCAAACTCAAATATGGATTAGCCTTAATTAAAATCGTCAGAGGTTTTGGTTCTTTAGCTGAAAAGCAAGCTCGTGCCAAAAAGTGGTATGCTCAACTTCCAGTCTGAAATGACAATCTAGGCTTGCTTTGAAACTGTAGGAAGCTAAGGAAGCTGTCAAGCTGTTAGCTAGACTGCCTTGAGCAGATGAGAAGGGTTAGTTTGCTAGACTGCTATGCTGATAGGAAAGTGTTGCTATTTGTTTTCTGAACCTCCTTCCGCAGTGTAATAATGCAAGCTTCACTGCTGACCTCTGCGGCGAGCGCTCCTCTGCAGAGCATCCCCAGAATACCCAATGCTGCTCCACGCTAGCGGACCCGCTGGACACACTGCCTTAGAAACTCAAAAGCAAAGAAGAACCCTCAAGATTTCAAGCAGCTCTTAAAAAATGAAATTTCCGTTCCCATTTTCAGAAGCTGGATTTCTTTTTCGTGCGTGAAGCAATTACTCCAGTAATCAAGGTGAGAGGAGAATCACTCGCTTCCTCAGCGCGGCTCGGACACGTACACCGTGTCTGCGGGGCTTACGGGGTTGGTGCTTGCCTGGCACTGGAGCAGCTGGCTGCAAAGCTCACAACAGAACTGACAAGACCAGACAGACTTTCCAGCCTTAAAAATGATGTTATATTTATGAGATCGGTCCACCTGAAACATGGTTTTCCCTTGAAGACTACACATTTCCCTTTTTTGCTTCCCCTTCCCAGGCTTGTCTTGCCACTCAGCAGCGCTGAGAAATAAGATAAACAGGAATGTGATACCAACCGTGAACTGCAGGTTCTGTCGTCGCCGTTGTGTCTACACACGGGAACAGAGGATTGGAGGAAGGGAAGAAACAGGAGGAACAGCATGCAAAAAAAGGGAAAATGGAAAAAATGGAACAGATAATATATGAGCAAGCTTTCAAAGAACATTGCGTGACAAGCAATAATAAAATGAAAGGCAAAAAGCATTTGAAGTGAGTTGCACTGTTTAGAAGACATGCCTCCAGTTCAAAAGCTATGAGCCTGAGGAAAACAGTAAATTTTTCTCTTTTTCCAGGACCTTGCCAGAACAATTACTGGTGGTTGCAAAGTCAGGGGAACAGGAGATGGGGGAGAACACTGACACCAACGCTGTAGTTGGTAGGGACCAAAACAGAAGCTCAAGACCAGGACAAAGAGCCGACACCTGGAAAATAGTTCTTATGCATTCAAACATTGCCTTCACCAAAGCCCTACGGGCCGGGGACAAGCTGCTCCCACCTCTTCTCCTGCTCTGTCTGATGTTGGGAACCCCCGAGCATGTCAGTATGCGCCACAGCCTCGGAACCCAGGCTGTCCTGGAGGTGGCAAGTAAATGTTTAGAAGTAAAGAGGCTGCTAGAAATCTCCCATCTAGTTCCGAGGGTGCGGGTGGCCCTGTGCCTTGGCTACACCAAGCCACGTGCCTGTACGATGCACAAGGTTTTCAGCACAGCAAGTGTTCCCCTAGAACTGGCAGATGGACGTTACCAGTCCCGCTACTGCCACAGCTAACTGGTTAACAGTTATTGGTAATTAAAGTATGCTGGAGTTTATTTTTTTGGTTCGTTAGTCTGAAGCTGACTTTACTCTGTACATATTGCATAGCCCTGCAAATTTCTTGGGGGTTGCTGCCCTGCCAACGCAGAGACCCTTCATCCCTTCACGGGTGTTTGCAACAGGCAGTTTTAAAGAGCGACCCAAACCTGCCATCTATTTTCTAACCGTGTCCTGTGTTACTACTCTATGCCAATAGGTCTAAATTGTATTTATCCACATTACCCAAATTATCGGCTTATTTAGTTGTCAAAACTCATCTACTGTTCACCTGGTTCTGTGTGCTCTGTGCTGTCGGTTGCTTGCTTTAGCGGGCTGGCTCCTCCCAGCAGAGCTGGAACTCTGCAAACCCCTACCGACACCCTCGCACCGACAGCGCAGCCCAGGTTTCGCACAGCTCTACTCGCTTTGATGTAGGCAACGTTTCAATGACTCAAATGGTATGAGTAAGCGTAGAGAAGCACTCTACTGCATTTAGTTCTACAAAGCAGCCCAGAGCTTGAGTTTTGTAGCAACAACAGACAATTCACATTGGCATTTCCCCTCATTGACATGCTGTCCGGAGAACCGTAGGACGGGTAGTCCTCCTGTACGTTCAGAGGCAGCAGTGGAAAAAAAAACCAGAGGACCCGTTCCTTTGCAATTTAGTGGAGGACAGCCCAGGACTGAATTTCTGAAGCACCAGTGAAGACAAGAATCATACAAGGAATACACAATACTTACAGATACAAGGTCTACATGCTTTAATTATGAAAGCAAAACAAATAAACCCTGCACAATTTAACAAACTGCACCAAGATTTGCATAACAGATTATCAAGCCGTCATTAGCCTGTTTCCACTGCCAACATCGACTGTTCTCATCTTGGCAATCAAATCTAACACACGCTTAAAGACGCTAGCTCTTGTTCTCCTGCTGGGAGCTCTGGTGGAGGCTGCAAGGGAAGCCCTCCAAAGCAGAAAGGGAGAACAAGAGTGGGGCTTCTCTTTGTGTTCGGGTAGTGACCCCCGAGCGATGCCCCGTTTTAACCAAGCAAATGGTGAAGGGGAAAATGGTAGTGAAGGTGGGGGGGGGGGAAGGTTGTCATTTAGAAAGGGTTGTAAAGCTGAGTATTAATTCCTGAGATAGCATCTTGGCATCTATAAATAGTCTCAATTTACTGTCTTCCTGAAATAAAAAAAGTTATGTCAGCTTTTACACTAAATAGAGAATCTGCTGAAAGCAAACTTGTATTCGCGTGCTGGAAGAGATATTAGTCAAGAAACAGTGCAAACTGGACAGTGCATCTCGCTTCCCCATCTGGGGACAGAGACCAACAGGTTACAAAAAATAAAGATCTCAAGCGGTTGTAAGTGCGAACAAATATCCAAGTCAAACAACATGTTGGCTGCAGCTGGAATGACAAAGTTATGATTAGCAAATGGGTTGGATGGTTGCAATAGGAAACACAGACCAGTTGAAGTTTAGAGCGAGTTTTCTGGAAGTCCTTTTCAATCCCAGAGTCTTCTTTGAGAAGAAGCATTGCATACACACGGTGTGCCGAAGAGGAATAATCTCATGTTAAAGCAAAGTGCAGAATGCCCCCCCAACACAGGCACACAACTACAGCGGTTGCATGGCAAAGGAGAGAAAAATTGTCACTGTTGCTTTGGTATGAAATTAATGAATACGGGTAAAACTGTGCGCATACCAAACTCCACCGCTGTTCTGCCTTATGCAGGAACACCCCCAGCCCTGCAACGCTGCTGCTAAGACAACCTATAATTTTAAGATGGATTGGCGAACTTTAAACGTGGTTTCCTGAATTCCAGGTACGTGCCATTGGCTTCTACTTCACCCTCAAGAATAGCCTCATTTAAACGCCAGACCAGGCACACAGCACCCCAGAGACAAGGCTTCTGCCCCGTGTCCTAGAAGAAAAATCATCTTTCCTCCCCAAACATGGACCAACAAGAAAACCCTCGATATGCCTCTGCCTTAACTTAAGGTTGAACGAAGCCAGTGAAAGGCTTTGCCATCACCAAAAAGCACCGTTCTGGTCCTGAGCCATACGTGTGAGGAGGAGCCACACAACTGCATGAAGCTGATGCTTATTATTTAAAATGGTAAGCTGGTGCTGGAAAAAGGGCTGTGTTATGAGATGCAGCAAAGTGGGGAGGACGCTGAAAGCAGATAAAAGAGAGGCTCAACGTGGTCTTTCCATCTTAAGTTAAAGGCTTCCTTCTCTTCCCGATTGTAATCAGGGAGACAACAAAATGTGCTGTATGGGGAGAAGTAAAACAATGCAACAGCCTTTCAAAATCTACGAGTGCGTGAATTCCCCAAAGGGCAGGTTTGTAATTAAAGAAGGTACCTGAGAAAGGAACCACTGGCCTCTATAAAGCTGCATGTTTCACTTCATCGTGGTTTCTTTTTAGCATTGGTCCTATGAACAGAGTTTAGCCTGACCAGCTCATCGTCCTGCACACATCGTCCTGCGATACAGACGGTGTTACCTGCAGCTAAGAAGACTCAGATGACGGCCAAGTTTTAGGCACTCGCCACTTCATTAGGTAGCTACACAAGCATGCACACACACACACACATACACACACGTTTATAAAATTACCGCATGGAAGCATCTGGGCAACATTTAGTTGAGTTACAAGCTCCGTCGCTAAGCCTCCTCATTTTCTCAAATGGATTCTCTCCAACCTCAAACTGTTTGCAGAGTGTGACAGACTGGGCCCTTTAAACTCGTCCATAATTAGTCCACAGCCTCAAACAGAACGAGCACGATGGAGGAATATTAAAACCCCCACAGCAAAATTAAACTCACCAACTTGAATGCTGGAGCTGCAATGCTGCAGCCTTACAGAAGCACATGACACACTGGAGCTTCAAAACACCCAGCTATTGTAAAGAGAATTACAATAGCACCTCGTCAAAATAACGGCAAAACGCCCTTCTTTTTTAAAATTTAAAGAGATATTAACCAGTAGAGATATCCATTCCATCTACTGCTTTTCACATTGCTCTCTGAACTGAAAACAAAAGCCAATCTGATGACTTATTGTTACATCCGAGCTCTTATTCTTACTGATTTTCCAGACTACTTCACACTGACTGACCAGGGCGAGCAGGAATTCCTTCCCATCGCTGCTTTCACAGCGGCCTGAGGGACTGGTGTGCAGTATTACCAGTGGGATCTCCACTTTCTTTCAGGTCCTTACGGCTACCCCAAAGCCCTACAAAAATCCCCGCCGTTCCCAACGAACAAACCCCTGTTGGACACGAGCGGAGACGTTCCGTGTCAACAACAACATGAGACAGCAGTTTGAGGGGCAAAGGAGCTCGAACCCCTCCGAGTGACAACGCACAGCAACCCTCTCCCTCGCTAAAAGCTCCTCGGGAGGATGGATGACAACGCACTTTGCATTGCGATACTCTGTGACGATGCTCTGTAAAGCGGTTCCAGCTTGCTGCTGAAGGCTTTTGTGTACGGGCGTGTTGCAATGCACCCCAGAGACAGTTTGATTTGCGGACCAGATGTTTCACAAAAATAATCACAATCTGTATGGAAGTTGTGTGTGACAAGAACAAAAATATCCTGAAATTAGCGCTGCGGCTCTGGCTACGCCTTTTCATGTTTTTCCATAAAGATCTGCGAGGATTGTGGTTTTGTTTAAATACCAACCTTCAGAACGTCAGAGCTGCCCACAGTTTCAGGCAGGAGCCAACAACCTGCTGGGCAGGCAGGGCTGCTCACTCCCACCGCTCTGCCGAAACTGGGAAGACCTTGGGTTGGGAAGGCATCCCGCCATGCTGCCGGGCACAGTGCAAGCCCCGACCTCTTCGGTGCTCTGCTCACAGCCAGCTTGCGTTGCTGGAGAGGGGACAGGTCCTCTGCCCAGCTCCCTTTGCCCTCGCTCCCCTAAAGGCATGCCTTTTCTGCCCAGCAAAACGATGACTTCTGCACCACTGACACTGTGTCACCACTGGTGAGACTGGACATGACAGTAGCCTGTCTGCTGCTGACTGGACACGGTACTAAAAGACTGAATTTTATTTCATTTTATTTTCTGTAACGGGCCTGTCAGCTACTCTCTCTTCTTTTATTCCCTTTAATGTGGTCACATCCTGGATGAAAATGTCACAAGAGAGCAGTATCATCTTTAAAATTAACTTGACATTTTACCGGGGACATGCAGAAGCTTCAGCGGAAAGCAAAAGTTAAATAATAAATAAGTTGGAGGAACAACTCCCCAGGCTGAGTCCCTGCACGGTGGCACCGAGCACCTGGACACGCGGCAAGCTGGCAGCAAACCAGGAGTGCCCGGCGGCTCCTGCCACCCTGCCTGGCTCCCCGTTGGCTGCACAGGCATCTCCAAAGGAAGGGGAGCTCGGAAAAGCCGGAGAGAAAGCTATAGAAGAGCCCAGACAGCCGGGACCACCACCGTCCACGTTTGATTTGACTGGGGAAGAAAGGAATTTCCTATTTATGATTAAATTCCACATGACCACCGGCAGCAGTAAGCACAAGCAACCATACCTGCTTAGATGCAAAGCCCACGATTCTGCTGGTACATATGTGCTTCAGTAATCCCCACGCTGCCTCTTCACCTCCCACAAACCTACTGTAAGGTAATTTGAGCAAAGAATGACTGTTATTGCACTTTTTCCGCCCACCACCTTTTCGGATTACTGTTGGAATAAACCTCATGCAACTGTAGCTTTTCACACAACCAGCTGTAATCAGAAAAAGAAAAAACTTCTGCTGAGGATAAAAAAAATCATCATTTTCCTTGTTTGGAGGAAGTTTTCTGGCACGTGAATTTGGAAACCTGCTACATTCTTTCTTCTCAGAGACTTCAGATTTCCATGTGCTATTATTTCTTAGGTGGTTGAGACGACACAAAAATGTGTCTTTTAAGGCAGTGCCCTTGCCAAGCAGACAGAGCCTCGGCGGCAACACGACCCCGGCCCAGGGCTGATGCTCAGACTCGGCGTCAATCAGCAGCTCCTGCTTTGGAGCTCGCCGACTTCTGAACACTGTCAAATCAACCAGAGCTCGCTCACTCCTGGTTATGAACCCCCAGCCTCAAGAAGGGACACGGGAGCGCTTCCGCAGCATGGGCTTGGTGCTCACGACCGAGTCCACTGGGCGGGCTTGAGCACCGGTGGCAATTCTGAAGCTAAACCCACCGCCCGCGACGTTTCAGACCCCTGAACACACACGTGCGCCTGCTACTGTCTACTCGAATGGGTCAGCAGGGTTTACAACACAGTCTAAATGGCATTAAAGAGAGGCCATCGTGGAACCTGCCAGCCTGCCATCAGTACTGCTGCAAGCCGGACAGCGGGGGCTCTGCAGAATCGGCAGCAGCCACTGCAAGGCTGGAGACGCCAGGAACGTGCGCGCGTGCGGCACCCCCGGTCCTCCACCGAGCCGCTGCCAAGACACCTGCGTGATCCATCTGCAGAGGAAGCGCGATAAATGCAAACCTGCAGGTACAAATCACGCTGCAGATCCCGGGGTGCGGAGGTGTTATGTGCTAAGCAAGACTGGAAGGCAGCAAGAGGATGCTTGAAAAGGCAGGCTAAACCGCTCCGCTCTCACCGTGCCCGAAGATGAGGGCTTCCTATTATGAAGAACCTTTATCTCCCAGGAAACAACAGCTGTCCAAAACCAGCATTTCAAGGAACGGCTCTAGGGGTAATTCAAATTATGCAGTTTGCTCTGCTGTATCATATTGTACATCTTAATGAACAAAGCCACAAGGACAATTTGAACTGATAAAAAAGGGCTTGCCAGCGATAACAGCTGAAACACCAAAGGACGGTCGGAATATCAATGCAGTTGGAGGATATACGAAAAAGATCAAACTGTCACACAGGAAATCTTTTCAAGCACCTACACTGAAGCGACAGAGGAAAAGCTTTAAAGGTCGCACTGTTTTGGAAACTCTACCGCTGCTCAGCTTTTCCTTCTCTGGGAAAAAAGCAGCAGGTTAGCTCTTCTTGCCCAAAACCTCCCTGCTGTAAAACCGCTTTATGGGCTCAGTGTGCCTTTGTAGGTCAAGCCGACAGCAGCAGCGAGGCAGGATTAGGACCTGTCAAGCAAAAGGGGCCGATAAAGGGACCCTCTGCTCTGGGCACAGACTTGGGTGGGTGCAGGGAGGTCTGGGAGCACTGCGGGGAGCACACTGCACCCCGCGGGCGTGGGGACCACCAGCCACGGGCCATCGTACCCCCGCACATGGCTCTGCTGTCCTCTCCTGTCTGCAGCACCTGGCTCGGATGTGCTGAGCAGCATCCATCATCACTCACAGCCAAACTCCTTGGGACATGGATGAGTTTCCATGTCATGTCGGAACACATTTAGAGTAGAAATACTGCGTGTAAGCAAGTAAAAGAGATGCCTGTTATCGGAACCTGCGCAAAAGGAGTAACTCACCGCGCAGGCAGCAGCAAGCGCAGCCCTTCAAGATTCCTCTGTTGGATAGTTTTAGTAGGAGAAAACGAATCCAGAACAAGCTCTCTCCAATAACTCAAAAGGACTACTACCAAGTATGTAATTTTCTCAGGGCAGCTGCTAAAGGTGACAGCACACCTACAACCCAAGCTTTGGACACAGAAACTGTTTCAGTGCAGGTCTGTTCCTTTTTTATTTTTTTAATTTAAAAAATCTTTTATATTTTATATTGTTTATTTTTTAATTTTTCATTTTTTAAAAAAATTTCAAATTAAAGCAAGACAACTGCTTTTGAGAACTACTCTATGGTTTCAGGGGACACAAACTAGGTCAGTATAATACAAGACACAGCGGGGAAAATGCAAAATAAACCAGATTCCAAGTCCCCCTCATCCTAAGGAAGGGTTTTCAAGCCGGCTGGCTCGCAGATGACTCGTGCCCAGCCTGCCAGCAGAGACAAGAAACACCCCGTCTGCTACCAAAGCGCTTATGTCACACTAGAAGAGTATTTCAGCATTTTGGTGATGATGGGAATTAAAGTATCAATTGTCTCTTGAGGCTTTAAAAAGTGTTTCAACATGACTATGCTATGTAATTCCAGAGATTATGTTAATTTGACCTAATTTTTTCCAGCTACAAAGTCTCTTAACTACTGAGGAGCAGGAGTTTCTGCAGCTTCATGCTGCCTGGCTGCTGGCTGGAAAACACACGTGTGCATGGCTCTGCACAAACAAGGGAGGTGAAGCCCCAGCTGTTGTTCTTTGTGGGAAAAGCACACAGAGCTTGTGGGCAGAAGATGTGAAGACACACGTCAAGACGACTCAGTGTTAGACCGGTGTCAGGGAAGAATATAAAGATTTCTCTTATCAGCATTAACTAATCTTCTGCCTACATATCGTGAGCAGTAACTGCTGGAATCACTGAACAATATTACATTTTCATTACATTTCTAGCCGCTTCAGCAGTTCAAAGCCAATACTGCAAAGCATCAAGGAGGCGGTGGAGACCCACCTGGGTCTTGCCAACAGGCTGCCAGCAAGCTGCGAGGTTTAGATCCTCCATCACTGCGAACAAAAGGGGAGAGAAAAGCGTCGGGTGGCCGCACGTGCCTGATCCCAAGGTACTCTGCGAGGCTGAGTGAAAAGCAACCCCCAGTTCTGCTTGTACAGGAAATCAAGAGCTGCCCGTCACTGCACTTCTGTGGGTGTCTAACCCTTCTCCTGTGCAGTCGTACCTCCCCGTGGAGCGGCACCCTCTCAGCGGGCAGTGCCCAGGGCTTTGCTCAGCTCTGATGGGAAGTTACCAAGGAGCAACAGCTGGGAAACAGTCAGGCCAGCGGGTCCTGCCTTCCTGGAAGATCGTCATCCCTCCTGTCCATGTTGGAGGACTTCAAGAGCCATTTCTTACAGCTCGAGACACACCACTCAGCTGTAGCTGTGGTGGTGCTGAGCATCACCGACCCAGCAGTATGGCAGAAACCCTGCGGGGGCCACTACCAAACCTGGGCAGCACGACGCAGCCGCCAGACCGTCGCCTGAAATCAGCTGGGGTAGGAGGCTTGGCAACAGCCCTTTCTGACTTTGAGCACCACCCACCGCCCCTTCTTATTTTAGTATGAAAAAGCTAGAAAGCCACTGCAGAGGACAGCCTAGAAGCCCAGAGGCTACCGAAAATTCAAGAACAATCTGCAACACTTGCAGCTGAAGAGCAAAAACCAAATCTGCTACTTATTATGAACAATCACTACTTTGGAGCCTGAGAGGGCAGGCGAGGCTAGCGCACGCTTTGGAAGCCAGTCCCAGGGCGATCCCTGAGATGACAGGCTGATAGCAATCCATTTCCCAAGAGAAGGACAGTCGTTAACATTTGCAGGCTCCAGCATCTACTTAACAGGGTCAATCAAGTGTCAAGACAAATTCTTCCTTTCAGTCTTCCCAAATTCACTGAAAGCATTAACAAATTACCGTAAAACAAAAGTAAACCGTATGCACGTCCATTTACACCGAGACACATGGGACTGCGTTTCTCTGCAAACGGCTCTTAAGGAGACTTTAACAAAGTTTAAACCTACTCTGAAATGAAAGCTGGTTAAGAAATCAAAAAACAGAATTGAAACAAAGTGACCAAATCGCAACATGGGAGAGTGTTCATGGTAGAGTGTCTCAAGCATCCAAACTTGGGTGCCTGGAGTTCGCTTTTACTGATAACCACCTGGAAAGAGGAAGACAGAGAATGGCAGGGTCTGGACAACACGATGGTGGATGGCAGACGGCACACGCACAGTGCGCGTTAAGGCACGTTGGGAGAAAAGACTTCAATTGCTTGTCCATGCCAGCGGAGTCTGACTTGGTTGCAAAAACCTCAGAAGGAAAGAAGCCACAAAACACCCTGAGCAGGACAGTTAGAGTCAGCTGAGCAACGTCATAAAAGCAAACAAAATGTGAAGGCATTTACACAGGGGATGGTTTACAGCAACAATAAACGTTACGCTATTAACTATTCAATGGTCCATTCTCACCTTCGGTTTGTCACCTCCACCTCCAAAAAAAAAAAAAAAAAAGGCAAAAAAATAAAAAAAAAAGGGGCAAGCAAAAGCAAAAGCAGCAGTTGAAATAGAAAAGATCAGAAAATGACAATGCAAATGGTTACAAATAAACCTGAAAGGCCTTCCTTATGAGTGGAGAGAGTCAGGTCTAGTGAGGAAGTATGATGGATGTGTGTAAAAGAGAGAGGTGCCTCATGATCAGCTGGTTGTTTTTATTCATCTTTTCTCGCAAGACAGGGAAAAATTCACAACGCTACCAGCCAGCTCCTCAAAAAGGGTCCTACAGGTGGTGTTCGGCTCAATAAAAAAGTGACTGGTGGAATTCCCTTTTCTGGGAGAGCGAGGCAGAGGGCTTAGCACAGAGATAGACCAAACACCCAGGCATGAGAAAAAGCACCTCGAGTCACACGAGGTGAATGAAATTACTGGAGACCAAACTTTCTGCTTCCAAGTATAAATTGCTCAGAAATTGATACTAATGGGGTCCAGGCTGAAACAACTGCCCGTATTAAATGATCTCTAAGGCTGTACGTATCCTTCGTTTGAAAGTACCCAATGTTAGCCACCAGTAATGGAATTAATAGCTTTTCCTGCCACAGCAGTTCCCGCATTTCCGAAACACCTGCAGTAAGGATGGTCCAACTCGTCGAACTGCTGTACAGTGGGTGTATTCGAGGAGAAAAAAACCAAAACAACAAAAAACCTGCAAGTGATTAATTTGTTGTTTTTCCCCAGGCTTCATGCTCTGCTTATATACATAAAAGACAATAAACATTCAGGACATTTCCAATGGTTATGAAGGTACCATACCTGTGATGGTGGTAGGGATGGTGGTGGTAGTGGTGGTGGTTGTTGTGGGAGGAGGGATAGTTGTGGGGGGATCTGGATAAAATATAAAAAGGAAAATAATAAAAAAGCAAATTAAGAAAAAAAACAAGCAGAACACAACAGCGGTCAATCGTGATCAGAGAGAAACAAGGACGCTAAGAAGCAGCACGGCTGTCGGACGCCTGTCCTCCTCTAAAACCAGGTGGGGACTGCCCAGCTGGCTTAAGGACAGCGGGACAGATCCTGAGCGGCTGGGCACAGCTTCGAGCTCAACCTGCACCGCGGGAGCTGCGCGCAGGCTCACTCTAGCTGGAGAATCTGGCCCCGAAACTCTCCCCCCGCCCTTTTTGCCTTCTACAATGCTAAAAAAAAAAAAATAAAATAAAGAAAATAAAACCCAGCATAAATTAGTCAATGAGAGAGAGAGAAATGGAATGGGAGAGGCATAAGAAAAAATCAACTGCACGCTTTCCACAACAAAAAGAACAGTTTACATGTACAAAGAGAGACACGGTGGTGTTTTGTTGTTTTTCTACATATACATCTGAAAATCCAGGAGGGAGGTCTGTGTGAGGGGCCCCGCTGCGCTTAACAGGCTCAGTATCAACAAGCACATGAATACATCTCACTCTCTTCCCAGGGCCATTAACTCCACTATTCTTCCTCTATGAATACACGTCAGCAGGATGTTAAGAACTACTTCAAAGACAGCAATAGATACAAAGAAATGAGAACATCATAATAAATATCAATTTCAAGGTATGAGAAATTTCACTGGTATCTTTTAATATAAAAAAAAAGTCAGTATTTTTCTGATAATTTCAGTTGAACGCTCTTATTTTGGCTACTAGGGCATCATTAATGAGAAACACGGATATGGGGGTGTTTCTCTTCGGGACTGATAGCCACTTCTCAGACACACTTGGCCTGTTGAGACTCCAAACGCTGCTGCTTTTCATAGGTATTTGTGTTACGTACAGGGGCACATCCTCATCAAAATTATTGGGCAGGAGAAGGTAGATATGAGAAGATGTAAAAGAAAAAAATATGTATCAATGCCCAAATGATCAAATGATCAAACTGAACGCGCTAAGTAGTCGGGAAGACTTTGAACTACGGATTCGTTCGGCAATAATAGAGCATGAAACATTTCATGGGCTTTTGATTGTAGGTTTCCTCTACAGCATGTCAACTCTTCATCACTAACACATCTGCTACTCTTTTATCTCCAAGTGAGCTCTCTCAGATTCCCTAATTAAGACATCTGAACTTTAATTATATGCTGCACCTTTATTATCTTCCATACAACTTCCCAAAAGTTAAGACACATTACCTCGGAGTTCGCTTCACTGCGGAGCGCCTATTTACGGTTATATCATAAGCGGTTACTGCCCTTCCCCTGCAGCTGAAGCATTCCCTACGCTTGTGACGGGGCGCTCCTTGCTCGCTCGTGATACGTAATGTCTCCCCAGGAGCGGCGGGGACTGGAACAGCTGAGGCACAGCAGAACGAGGGGAAGAAAGCCCCCAGCCTTTCACTCAACTGCACGGGGACGATGCTATGCAGCAGGCTCTCCCTCCATAAAAGGAAAAAAAAAATTAAAAAAAATAAAAATTGCACCTAATCGCACTAGAATTTTCTAGCAAATGTGCCTGCCCACTCTCACGGGGAGGACTAGCGTGAAACGCATTTTAAAAATCAACACGTTTTTGGTGCTTGTCAATGCGACTGGACATCTCTCACGCCACGTGTGCAGCAGCGGAAGGTGCGTTAAGCACAGCGTGGCAGCGGGTACGTTGCGAGCCCTGGCTGCTGGGAGCCATTTGTACCCCTTTGGCAGGGGGGCTACGCCAACCCCGGCTCTCGCGGAGGTGTACCAGACCGTGGCTCTGCTGTGGCTACGGCTACTCCCCCACGGCAGCCCGGGCGTGGAGGCACCGTGCCCAGCATCCCCCCCGTTCCCAAGGTAAGGTGATCTGGGGGGGCCCCGACAAGCAGCAAGGCAGAGATGAGCAGCGAGGCACGTTCTCCCACCAACTTTCACGCTACGCCTACAGAGACGTGTCTGCAAGGATGCAGATTCCAGCGCTGCTATAATATTTGCTGTCTTGTAGTGGGGAAAGGTGCCAAGGGCTGGAGACGTAACGGCTTTCCGTGGAGAAGTGGGGCAAGACCAGCACGCTCCCTGAAAGCAGCAGCACTTTCCTGCAGGGACAGCTGGAGTTCGGTCCTGTACCAGAAGGCTTCAGATGACGGGCACAGCCCACCCACTTCCTCCACACCAGCAGCTCTGGATTTCCCCCTTTTAAATTTAGGGTTAAAAGGATTCTTTATGCCATCCAAAGTGCTGGACCCTAGCGGGGCGCTCCCAAACATGCAGAAACTGGATGTGATGGGGATGCAAAACCATTACCTGCCCTCGAGCTCCTGCCAGACCCCGAAAAGCCCTCCCCTACGTGGCCAAAACGTCTCCCAGAAGCCTGAACTCGAGTCCACCAGTTTGCAGCCCCTGGGACCCTGCATCTCCTTTAAAACGATACCGTCCTGGCTCTGCTCCTGTGGATTTAATCCCGAGGGGGAGCAACACTGAGGAAGTCCCGTGCGGTCTAGTTCTCGCCCACATCCAAACTGCAGAGTAATTAAGGAGTGTGAGAGTTACACTAAGCTCTAAAACCCAGACCAGTAACATTGGTGAGGGTCCATCTGGCACTCACTCCGGCCAAAACAGGTATGTAAAACTATGCAAGGAATGCAAGCACCTCATCCACCACCGCTTTACAGCAGCAGCTTTGCATCATTTGAATCTCATGGGGAACTGCCTGTGTCCTATTTCAACTTCTTCATTCTCCACAACGTCGCTTGTTTCTTTAAACACTGATGTAAACGAGTTTGGGTTTTTTTCTTTTCACACCATGAGCATACAAATTATTCCATCACAAATGCATATCTGACTTCGTTTTGTAAACTGGAGCCTTTTGTAGCTACAGGCACTAGAAAACCATCCGTATGATGTGGCCAATAAGTTCAATTTTGGCTCAAAGCTGTAGCTTTGGTATTTTCTTCAGCTTTTGGACAAGTTTCTAAGACTGGGCTTAAAACTGCTCACGTGCAAGTGGCATTTGGACAGGCGATGTGATGTTCTCGACTGTGGATCTGGATCAGAGCAAGTACAAGAGAATTTGGACTGCACAGCTTCAAGTGGCTGTTGCATGGAATGAACTTCCAACCAAAGCAAGTTACAATCCCGTCCGAGCAGAATCACAGAATCATTTAGGTTGGAAAAGACCTTTAAGATCATCGAGTCCAACACCCACCACAAGCGTAGCCCAGCCACACAACAACCACTCTTAACAGATAGATTTTAAATATGCAGCCCAAGGGAATTGCTCATAATTAAACCGGGGGATCACTCTTCAAGTGCCTACTGAATCTTCATTATATGCAACGCCTCGTGGCAGGAGCACAGGGTTTAAAGCAATAGCAAAATAATGCAGAGGAACTGAAGAATTAAAGTAGGTACTTAATAGCACTTTAAAAAGATGCTGAGGCATGTTTTAGTGTCTGCTCAGCCGCCACAGATAGGCTCAAGGCATCTAATTCCTCCAGTTTATTTACTGGTTTGTAATTATCTGGGGATGCTGGCTGATTCTTCGGTAATTTAACTCACTAATGAAAGACCTGGACCCCCCCCGCCCCGGACCATCGCTGAAGACACTGGAGAAGGTATTACAAAAAAAGGAAAGGAATTCTCGCAGAAGCCCTAGGAGAACTCTGTCAGGCCAGAGAACTTGGCAGTTCTCCCCATGCCCCTGCTCTGGTTTTTCCTCACCTGCCAGCACAGGAGTGCTGCGGCAAGCGCACCGGGACAGCTCCGGAGGCAGGAGCCCGCCGGACCCTGGCACAGACTCTGCACCCGATGCACGACACCGAGAGTTACAGAAGCAAAACAAAAGGTTTTCCAGCCCCTACCCCAGCCCGGTATAAGGTAGGTGTGTCAGGAGCTATCTGTAAATCTCGCATCAAGCAAAATGTTAACTTCTGTCAAAGCTTTCAGAGCACGGTATGTTGCAATTATGTGTAAATGAGTCTAGAAGAACGGTGGTTTTTCTCACGTACCGTATACAAACAGCATGTAATCCGCATGTGATTTCCCCACCGCGTTTGAAGCCTCACAGCGGTATGTACCATTATCTGTTTTGTTTAGGTTACTAATGAGAAGGTTTGAACCAGACACTACAACGTGTTGAGGCATCTCATCATCTACTCTTAACCACCTCATGTCCGTAGGCCTACAGAGGAGGGAGAAAAAGAAACAATCACATTACTATTTTCCTATGGTAAAGATGGCATCTTCAATAGTTCATCCACAGACAGAAAGCCCAAACCAAGAAAAAACTGTAAAGAAATAACACATACTTTTTTTTGCACTACTCAAGCCCGGATGCTGTCGGGCTTCCTCAATTTAAATTTATTTTAACCCAACAGGAAACTGTATCCAGACCTTAAATTTTCTGAAAACACTAATGCAAGCAGGAAGAAAGTTCATTAGTGGTTAATCATTCGCTTATTCGGTAAACCTGAAATCTTTGAGGCTATGGACTACACGTGCATCCACAGGGTGCTCTGCGTGCAGATCTGGACAGCATGTGGCAGAACAGGTACGTTTTTGGCAGGTTTGAACCCTTCCGCCAAGCGATGCGATGGACCTGTTTAACCTCGGTGGTGGCCGTGCCGCTCGCTACGAGCATTTCAGCTGTGGGAGGAGAGGAACACCTTCCTCCTTCCCCCAGTCCCTTCCGGCCAACTGTCAGCCTCTCTCCTGCATCCCTTTGCTAGCGGAACCAAAATGAGCATCACCCTCGCATCATTTAGGGAATGAAATCAGCCTGTTGTGTTAGAGCTAGTAAAGAAGGCGAGTGCTGCGGGGCTTGCGGGTTATGTGTGTCTTTTTTGGTTTTGTTTTTTTTCTAACTTTAAAAAAAATTTTTAGAAACATTTTAGATTTATCATCGTCTTCAAGCAGCAGTAAGGGGACAGATCAGCTACTCCTGAGACAGCCTTCCCAGCAAGAAAAACACAGCATCTTTCAGGGCGACTCAACAGTGAGCTCTTAAAAGGGGAGCTTCACGCAGTATGACAATTTTCAGCCTGCCCGGCTCCGGAGTCTGCAAGTCAGACTTGGCCAGGAGCTCGTGCTGCTGGAGGCATCTCACAGCTCAGGCTTTCCTTAGCCTCCAAATGGGAGACTCCTGTCGTGACGTAGAAGCTGCTGAAGTTTCAACGTCCCAGCCACACTGCTGGGATGGGGACAACGCTGAGCAAAACCAGCTGGGTAGCGGCTGAAAAGCTGAGAGCTGGTTCTGGGCAGGGGCTGGGCGCTGTTGGCATGAGCCACGGCACGGGCAGCAGAAGCCCCTGAGAGAGCAGAAATGCAGTTTAACCTCAGTAGGGGTGGAAAGGGTTTGGATGTTCCTGGTTACGGTTTTCAAGAGGCTCTTCGCGGTTTCGGAGTCCCAGGGTTTGGCACGCCGCGGGCGCTGCGCGGCAGCCTGCTTCTCAGAGACGTGTCTCCCCCCGTGCGTCCTAGCGGTGGCCATTCCAGCATCGCCCCGCCTCTGTCGTAGTCTGGGCTGGGGAGGGGGACGACAGGGGTTGCGTCTAATCTAACAAAATACCCGTACGGGTACCAAAATGGAAAGAAACTTCTATTCTCTGCTCTTTTGTTTTCCTCTGAGCTTCCCTCCCTCAATGTTTATGGTGCCGAATTTTACAGAGAAATGATTTCATTTAACTGGAGAAACATCCCCCTTCATCTTAAACCTCTGGAAAGGGTTTTATGAAGCCTCTTTGTCTTAAAAACATAGAGCTAAACACAGCCCATTATTTTCCTGTATATTTTCTTATGCTTTGAGAGACACAGGTGAAGCGACCTACATAAGCGAATTCCTAGTACACTCCTAGCATCACCGTAACGTTAAGCGGCATGCTGCCGGGGAGATGTGTCTGTCTTATTTAACATGTGTATGTCTTATTCATAGCCTGGAAGGAGGAGGAAAAGAAAAAAAAAAAAGTAAAGAAGCCTATTCATTAAATTCCCAGACGTTAGCAAATGGGAGGAACTGCAGTTACCCATGAGAGGAGGAATGCAAAGGGGCTCTGACAGACTCTGAGCAAGGATTAGATCTTAACATGGAATTCAGCAGCGGACGTGCCAGTCTCTAATGTACGGGGAAGGAATCGGCCTCGCGCCGAACAGAAGAAACTGGGAAGCAGGAGCCACCAAAGCGATCTGGGAGAGGAGGAACACTGCTGCCGGGGGGGATGACAGCACCCCAAGCCCCCTCGCTGCTGAGCGCTTACACCCTGTCTGCCGCTGCCCACAGCGGCGGAACTGTCAGACTAGATGGCTTCCAGTTCGGCTACACCTGCGTAACGCCTCAGCTCTGGGCACGCTACCAAGGAGACGCTGACAGATCTCAGGGATGTTTGCAGAAATCTTATGAACATGACGAAAATAAAAAAGGATAGTAAATACTTGACAGCCATAAATCCAAGTGGAAGAGAAAGTATTTTCAAAAAACATAAAGTCGACAAAACTTAAAATTAGAACAACAATGAAAGTGTGGAGGAAAATCTACCCTCCCTTGCCAGGATTTTCCTGATGCATAAATTTCTTCAACTATGTAAGAAAGCCTCAAGGGCATGGCAAGAAGAGGAGAAAGAATAAAACCTGCATTTTGTAAAAAGCACACAGGGCACCAAAAGGGAGGAAAATCATCACATAGTCAACACAAGCAGAAAGACAGACTGCCTTACCTGGGGGATCCATTCCACTTTTACAACCGCTCAGTTCTTTGGTGCCAGTCTTACCTCTGCGTACTGGCACCCCGCGAGGCTCCAATACGCAGCCCCCTGACCTCGCTTTTGCAGATCAACTGCAAGCGGCTGCCCCCGCGCCATTCCCTGGGGCAGAGGCGCAGGGCTGGGGGCTTCTCCCTTCTGCACCCGAGGGCTCGCTGCGCGCCGGCTGCCAGGGGCCCTCCGAGGAGCCCTTCGGGGGGAAATCCCGCAGCCGTTAGTTACACGGGAATAAATGCAAAGCAGAACAGACGCAGCAGATGCTCAGGTGCAGAAAGCATCTCTCTCTCACACTGTTACATCGTCTTCGCAGCAGAGAACGGCACGCTGAGCGTCTGCAATGGCAGCAGAGGCCGAGCGACGCCTGTGCGCTTCTGCAGCGCGGCCGCGCCAGCGCCGGGCAACCTGCTCCATCCTGGGGAAGCGTCCAACTTACTGTGGTTTTCCAAAAGCTGCGCAGGTCAGTTCCAGCGGCTCCCCTTCTCTCGTGAGGCCTTGCACCGGGTAATTCTGAGAAACCCGCACTTGAGGCTTATCTGCAGGACAAAAAACATGGCTCCGTGAATCGCGGCGCCGGAGGGGCCCGGGTCGTCGCGCGCCCGAGGCGGAGGCGGCT
>JAVJGI010000039.1:7553086-7623284 GCA_035590275.1 Ibycter americanus | reverse complement strand
TTAACCAATTTAAACTCTCATAATTTTCAGTAATGGAATAAGCTACACGAGTAAATCCTCTCCCGAGATGACTATACCACAAACATTTTATAAACTAATCCCCATTACAGATGCTTCTCGCAGCTATGAAACTCAGGTGTCTGCAGGCTGGTGGTGGCGGCGGCTGCACGGGGACGGCGACGCTCTGGGGCTGCCCCGTGCCCGGGGTGCGCAGCCCCAGTTGCACTGGGAACGCGGCCACCTCGCCGTGCCCGAGCATCCTCGCCGTGCCCGAGCATCCTCACCGCGCTGCACGTGCGAGGGAGAGATGCGGAACCAGCCGGTACATTCTGGGAGCGAGCTGAGGAAAGAAAGGCCCCCCGCAGGGGAAGGGACGCGGCACAAGCGCGTGCCAGAAGAGCACGGGAAAGCAAAAAGCGGTGCTGACAGCCAGCACTAAGCCCGGTCTGCGACGCTCGGTCTGTGCCATGAGCACTTACACAATGCATAAACACAGGGAGATGAGTTAAACCAAGTATTATGCAGCAAGTAAATCACAAGCAGCATCTTAAACGCTGTGCTCATGCTCACCGCTCTCATTCACAACTCCCACTTCCCCAGCCATCTGCTGGCTATTTATTATTTGCTTTGCAGCAGTACCTAAGAGCCCATGCCAGGAACACGGATGCTGTGATACTCTGTGCTGTAGAAAGAGCAGAAAACCTTTTCAGCCCAATCTACATGGGAACAGAAAGACCACAGCACCCTGTGCTGAGAGAGCTCTGCACAACATCTTCTGCAGCTTGCCTCCTCTGTTGCTCCCATCCCGTTTTCATTAGATAAATTCCAGTATTTCTAATGAGCTGTTTACCAGCTGACAATTACTTATGGAAATTAAGAGGAATACACTGAAGGCATGCTGTACTGCGAACGCACTGCAAACCAAGCGAGCTCTCCCGGAACCGCGGGAGGTGAGCCCTTCCATTTCCACTTCCAAGCCCCACAGTCTTCATTAAACAAAAGCAGCAAAGCACACCCGTACCGTTCTCTGGGCACCGCAGAGATGTCACCTGCGATAGCAATCCGGGCTTTCTTAGCACAGGTGCACGCACTCGGGAAGATGAGAGCATTCCCCCAATAGAGTTACCACAGCGAACATCTCTCCTAAGCAGGACTCGCCAGCACGCCCGTAATTACAGCGGGCACTTATGGAAATGCTTCACAGCTCTGAAGAATTCAGAAGGATGGCTGGGCACTCAGGAGAACCAAAATTTTAATTAGGCTGATAGTATACAAAAAAATTTCACTCACTTCAACCAAGAAGTTGGGGGTGGGGTGTCTTTTTTTCTTTTTTTTAAAGACATGCCTTTAAATAATCTTAAATCCTACTTCTACTGCTAAGTGCCTCACCTCAGAGTCAGCGTGTTTTCTTCAAATTATGGACTCTGTTAGCAAAGCTTTCTAAAATGCCGCGCACTGTGGGACCCCGAGCTCCATCCCTACATGGGATCATGACATTTAGTAGCCTATGCCGGTAAAGCTATGATGGTCTTCACTGCCTGGAGTAGCAGTTTGCCACCTACTACCCACTTTCTTAAAAATGCCATGTCCCAGTGGCTGTGCCGTCTGGGGCAATGACTATCTTGGATGGTGACCTAGGACATAAGGCGAGAAGCAGCGGAATTTTTCCCACCAACTGCATTCCAGCAGCTCAAAATCCTCGACCTGGAACTTCGTAGTATCATACCTCTGGATCGCTACCTAAAAATAAATGCTTGCATCTATGCATCCAAGCCACTACATACTCCACTGGCAGCCAATTAGATCTAACAACCCAAAGCTATTTCCTAGTACGCCTATTTCTAGCGGCTTAAAAAAACAGCCTAGTAATTTAATAAGGCACCTTTATTAAACTAAATTCATTCAAAAGCCAAGAGTGATATACAAGGTTAAATACCAGTAGTCTAAAGGTTACGCTGTAGCAGCAACCAATTTGAAAAACTTATTACAAACCCATTCTGCGTTTGATGAGATTTCTTTTACAACAGGCGCCCTGTGCCTGCAAGCGCGGGAACCGCCGCCTGCCCGGAGGGGACCGCACGTCCTGCTCCTCGCCCCGCCGGTCAGGTACGGCGTGTGCCAGCCCGACCCCGTGCCGAAAAATGCTCCTTCTCCCCACCGAAAAACCTACATTTTAATTTTCAGGTGACGGAGATGCTGAAGAGTCCTCCAGCTGAGACACCGTGCCGAAGCGGCCGGCGCTCTGTGGGTCGGAGGCAGCCCGGCTGGCAGCGCGGGAGAGCAGAGCTCCCTCCGGCTCTCCCCGGCCATCCCAGGCTGCACCCGCTGACAGCTCGGAGTTTTAAAGCTCTGTCGTCTAGAAGTCACCAAAACTCCCTAGCAGCTGCATTTGTCCTCGTTCTTCCTCTTATTAGCTGCTTGCACAGCTTTTGCACCATCAGCAAAGATTATTAACGGTGACTTTTTACGAACTTCAAATGCTTCACGGGAGCACTGAACAGCATCGGGCCAAGCACCCAAGCCAGTGTATTCACTCTAAAAATACCATCGTATGCTGATTACTCCCTAATGACTATCCTTTGAGATCTGCCAGTTAGTGATTTCTTAATCCATTTAAATGTGCGCTCCATCGATAATGCTTAGATCTCATTAATCAGCCAAGATAAAACGTTATACTGAGTTTGGTGCCTTACAAAAGCCTAAGCCTATTATTTCTACCAGTTTCCTTTCATCAGGCCAACCTACGATCTCAAAGGCAGGCAAGCTCACCGTCTCAAAGGCCGTCACCAGGTGGATTTGGCAGGCCTGAGCTCCTTGCTTGCCCAGGGTACCAGGATGCTCCAGCCGGGTCAGCCTTGGGACCCTCCGCCGCACACCCTCTCCCCAGCGGGGCTGCGCACACAACCAAGCCGAGGGCGAACATCCAGCCTCTCCCTATGTGCCTCCTTCCGAACGGCTGGCGTGACCTCTGGAGCTCCTGGAGGTGTGCAGGCAGCGCTGCGGAGCCAGCAGCAGCATGGGGTTCTCTAACCACCCACCCCATGCCTCAGTCCTCAGGCATCGCAGCCAGCAAGGATGCTAATGCACTGTAGACGTGACTGTTACCCAGGAGTGTGAGCACATACTTAAATAAAAGGCTGGTCTTCTTGGGAAAAGCAAGAAGGCACGTGAAAGGGCGTTACGCTCTCGTCCTCATGCCTCTGCCCTGAAATGCAATCAGATAATGCATAATGAGGAAACTGCGTGCAATAAATTTAACTCTGTGGTCATATCCAGTAACTTCACCGTGCACAAGAGATACTAGAAACTGCTCTAGAAAACCTGCATTGCACTTGACGCACGTGTTCTTTGGGGCCACGCCAACCACACCAGTGTTGAATCATCACACCGCAGCAGCTCCTGGTCCTCCAGCCATCTCTGCGCAAGTGATACGGCTCCTACGATGCAGCAATCTGTCCACTCTAAGCACCAACCCTGCACCGAGGCAGTCGTTAGTAACACAGTCAAAAAACATTCTGGGAAACACTACTTCTCTCCCGAAGGCCAGGTGACTCCTAACCCTCGCCAGCAACAATCCAGTCAACGATTCCTGGCTGCCGCGCTCCCAGCTGAGGTCGGAAGACAGCCCAAAGCCTTCCTCCTACACGCTGCTTCAGGGGGAAACGATGCAAAGCTACGGATGAGGAAGACCAGCTCCGGAAAGCAGGCTGGGGCTCACAGAGCTCCGACACGCAGCGGGAACGGGCACTGTCCAACAACGCCAAGGTTCTCCTCGATGCTGCAGTTGCCTACAGACGCTCAGCAGAGCGGACACGCAGCCAGAGGAGCCATCCGGGACCTCGGCACATTTCAGTATGGGATTTCTCCCTCTCCACTGCAAATTCCAGCTAACCATGTACGTTAAGCAAACTGCACATGACTGTAGATGGCCGGTTTGTTCACGGCAGGGGCGAGCGGACAACAGCTCGCTCCTGCAGCGGGTCCGGGGCAGGGCTGCCGCAGCACACGGCTCGGCGCCTCTTGCAATGCCGGACCATTTGCTGGCAGAGAAAGCAACAAAATGGATTCTTTCAGTGATTCAGCTGGAAATGCTCCTTCCTGCGCTGTGAAATCAGGTACCAAATCCAAGGTTTAAAAATCCATTTTATGACTACCCTATTAATTCCTGATGTGCACCTCCTCTTGGCAAACGTGGTGACAGATGGCATCCTCGGGAGAAGGATCCCACAGGCCAAGCAGAGCTCCTGCTCACTTTAGGTAATTCCAGCTTCCAAATCTCCCAGATAATCCTTTGCACACCTTTCTTTAGATGGGCACTGTTTTACCCAGCTCCTCATCTCTGCTTTGGTCCGTGGCCCAAACCGACTATTCACAAAATCTGACTTTGGGTGGTTTCTGTATCCTACCCATGCTGGCAGGCTGGGGGAAGAGCAGGAGAAGCATGTTCTTCAATATTAAAAGAATTCAGCGTTTTATACGCAGGTGTAAATACAACTGTCACCTTCATTCTACAATCAAGCGGGTTTGCTTATCAGGAAACAAACTCTGCATCAGAGACAGCCCAGACCCGGCAGTCCCCTATCTCCTCCTCACCTTTGGCAAGGACAAGAGTCTGCACTGCTGATGTGCAGCCAAAATACAGAAATCTATTAAATAAATAGATCCTGTGCTTAAAATAACGAAGAAACCTCTGACTGGCAGTTCACAACTCGTCTGCATGAGCCTTTCGACCCCAAACACAACTTTGCAGCTGTCGCCTTCAACTGAAGAGCTCGGCTTGTAGCAGGAAAAGGAAAGCCAAAGCCAGACAGGTATGTTGGGCATAAACACTTCAGTTTGAAATATTTAAGTGCATGCTGCTGCTTAATGCTTGTGAAAGGCAGAGTCCAGGCTGTACTGTACGCTCCACACTCCCAACAACATTCCTCCGAGAAAACCTTATTAATGAGCTTGCAAACAAGCACCCAACTGGGAAATGTCACAAACAAGAGTGGCTAATGCCCCAGAAAATCAAATAACTGAACACTTGGCTGATTGTGGTGCTTTTCATATTCACTAAGAGAAAAAAAAAAAAAAAGAAAAAAGCTTTAAATCAAAGTTTCTGAAGGGGTCAACACCTCACTGAACAAAACAACTCTTTTATTCATTTTTAGAAATCTCCAGATGATAAATTATGTTGATGTTAATCACTTCAATGCATACTATGCAATTAATATTTGTGCTCAACAGAAATAGAAGGATTACTGGAGATGCGACAGTGCACACACACACATATACATATATATGGCCATTTTTTAACATAATTGGGCATAAAAAGTTCTTTCATTGTAACAGCAGAGGCCATAACAGATTCCATCAGCGCATATTTTAAAACTACAAGTGTAGATATTATAAAAATGAATGTGCAATTAATTAGAACTTCAGAAAAGCAGAAGAAAAAAACACCAACCCCAAGCCAGAGAAAATGCCAAATCAAGACTTCGACACTTTCACTCTCAGTACCACGTAATGAGATAAGGAAAAGTACCACAAAGGCTGAACTTAAATGTCTCTGAGAATATCTGGTTCCATTCAATTCCTTAATGATATTTTAATGCATTTTGTTGCTTCATTTCCTTTCTAAAATTACACTCAACGCACTCGTCTTCCATCCCTCATTGACGGATCTGAATCACAAAAAGAAAGCGACTCCAGCCAGAATCGGGGGATATTTCCAAGCCAACACGATGCAGCACACTGCGGCCGCCCACTGCACAGGGTTCTACGCTCACTGGCGTGGCTATTAATCAAGCATGAAAGTGTTATCATCACTGCGAGCACACCGCACCATTTGTCTAACTCCGTTTGCTTTTGAGAAGCATTACCAGGAGGGTTTCAGACACACGACAGAGTGCTGCTTTGCAGAGATTTCATTTTAACAACACACCCTACATTCGTGTGGAAGCACTTCTCTCCAAACTTCACAAAGGGCCAGGCTGTGCCGCATTATATATGCAACAAACAGCTTACTCCGCGAGTAGGACAAGCTAACGCTCAGCATGGATCAGCCTCACTCGCAGTTTTGCTGACTACAGCAAAACAGTCTCTCCTCCCAGTATGTGTGCTGCGAACTTGCTATTTATTTATAAAGTTTAGCTCGGGGTAGAGTAACAAGCGATGGGTACGTATTACGACAGCTCCTCCGATAGCGCGGTGCATCTGTTATTTTGCCGTAGGAGAAGCCCTGCCGTGCATGAGAGGAGGAGCAAGAGACCCGGTCCTCCCTCGCAGAGATGTGACAGTCTCGGCATCCAGGAAGATGCTTGGAAACAGCCAGGGAGAGAACAAGGCAGCAGGCAGGCAGGTCAGGTGCAGCACAGCCAACACCAGCCCCACTAAACCATGGCCCAGGCGACAGAGGTTATGATCAACCCCACGCTGTCGCCCTGCGAGGAGTCGGAAACTACCTGTCCCACTCCGTGAGCACTGCCTGCTTCCCTCCTCCTGGGGTAGGACACCTGCAGCGTCCCCAGCGTGGGGCGAGGTGGCCAACAGCCCTTTGGAAACATCCCCCTGAAGCTACTGAGACACTTAACCCAGACCCTGAAGCCTACCATCTTCTTTGGACTACAACACAGAAGAAAACATTCAAAAGAATTGTTTTCAAACCAGAGAAAAGCAGGTCACTTTGTAGACTCAACGTTCTGCACCTTCCTTTCTTTTTTTTGCAGAGCAGAACGTTTCAATAAAATAAACACACATTTTGGGTGACACCTCCAAATAATTCAAAGTCTAAATGCTCCGGATTGGCAATGACACTTAAGGTCGTCACCTACCAAAAGGCAGCTAACATACAGAGCTTTAAGAAAATCACCTTAAAAAGAGAAAAGCTAAATATTTACAAGGGAGAAAGAAGGAACTTTAGGGGAAGAAGCGCCTCCCTCCTCCTCCCTGCCACCCGCCACCCCGAAGCTGCGCCCCAGCTCTCCCAGGGGGTGTGACAAGCGCCGGCAGCGCAGCCCCCAAGGAACCGCAGTGGCGTGTTCTTGGAAAACAGCTGGACTGTGTGGGAGTCACCTCGGGAAACACCTGTTGTCATTTCAAGCTCACTCGCCTCTGAAGGGCACGAACGGCACGCGGCTCATGGTCTGTTCCCTTCAGCGGGTCGCATCTCGAATAAGATGAAAAAAAAAAATCTCCTGTGATGACAAATGTCCCACCCCCTCCTTTCCCCACTTCGCAAACTACGCAGGTTTTTTGTTTTTTGCTTGCTTTTATCCTTGTAAAAAAACCCAACAAAACCAAACAAACTGAAAAACCCCAACCCACAACTTTTGAGTTTGCATCTTAGAAAAAGAAAATTAAATCTCTCCATATTCTGAAATTTAGTCAGACCAGCAATACCTCATCTGAGAGGGCTCCATCCATCATCCTCCTGTCCTTCCCCAATGCATTTCATGCTCAAGTTGAATACGTTAAGTGCAGAGAAATACAACGTTTGCCGAGAAAAATATTTTCCTGTGCCCTGCTGATGTTCCAAAGAGGCGGATCTGCTGTGCCCTTGGTGGGAACACGCAGGACTTACAGGGAGAGAACCCAACAGCAGAGACTTGAACCAGCAACACCGCTAAGTGATCTGGAGCAACACCTCTACAGCTGCAACAAGAGCAGCAGCATCCACATGCGTGAGCGCGGGATGAGCACCATGACTGCTACCGCCTTGGAGACTGGGCAGCTGGTGTGCCGGCAAGGCACCATCGCCGCCAGTGGAAGCACAAACAGCAGTCAGGTGGAGTCCTTTCCTCTGGCTGCAAATCCCGTATCTAAAAAGCGACTGAGAATGTACCGGTTAACTTGATTCTAGGAGACTAACTTCCCCGAGAGGCCAAGCCCATGCCCACAGGAGCTCCAATCTGTCTGTCTGCGAAGACCAGAGGACCTTCCTCCCACTCCTGCTCTCCCGTCGGCCAACAAGTCATCAGTTTAAAGCAGGAAAAGCTCAAGGGTAAAAGTTTGCTCTGCAACTGCCTTTTCTACCCTAAGTTCAGGTCCAACAGCAGGTATTAAATGCAAATGCCTGGCCGCATTCCAGCACATGAAGTCCCGAAGCTGCTAATTGCTGGGAGCCGCAAGGTTATGATGCACGACATGTTCTTCTGCTGGTACTCCTCTCTCAAGCCATCTGCTGCTGCCCACCGAAGGAACCGACTGGACTACCGTGGGTCAAGTCCCCATATATAAACATAATTACTTTTAACAAGCTCAGAGTTTAATTCAGACCAGAACATAAAACCAACCCAGTCCAAAAGCCCTTCTCCCACTCATCCCCGTTCCCTTCCGAGGAGGCTCTGCGCCAGCTCTGTTCCGACAAGCAGCTCCAGAACAACCCAAGGGGAGGCTAAAATCAGCACTAAGGGCAGAAACCGGCGCAGGGGATGCAGGAGCAGCCTCCAGTGCATTAGCTGAAGACGGCACGCATCCCGTGGGACATCCAAGTAACTGCAGTTTACATCTGCTTTGCCTTCACTGCATGGGGAACCCTGTAAAGGCTGCAAATGGAAGTAGTCGAGAAGGGATTTATTTGAGGATTTTAGAAAATGATTTAAGAAATTTAGAAATTATTTAAGAATGGAAAAAATGTTAATTTTTTTGCAGAAACAGTGGCTCTCTCCAACCCCATCAAACAACCAGGATTTCAGAGGCATTTCTGAACGGAAGCCTAAAGGTCACCTGAAGCCCTTTCCTTCAAGGGGAAGAAACCTGGTGCGATTTCAATACCTCCGCATGGTAGGGGAGATGGGATTATTTTTTTTTCCTTCCCCCCATTAAGTATTTGATCAAGCCTCACAAAGGTGCTAATGTATTATTAAAGCTAATGGAGCTCTACAAGAAATGTTAATGGACATTAAGTTTGCATAAATGAATTACGCATTAGCACAGTCGCAAGAAATCTAGTATCTGCCAATTTAGGTAGTATCTGATCATTTCTGTTTTCCTCATTATGGGAACATCGCTTCCCGCTAGTTTCAGAGATACGAGAATTGTAACCAAGATGTTCATAATGAAACTACATAATGAAGCAGATGAAATAAATTAATACAAAACTTCCTCTTCTCCTTTTAATGTAATGTTATAGTTGAAGCGCACTTACAAAAACAAGCACCCTGAATGGTCCTAGCACCCCCATTTTCTGAGGCACCCCAGCCTCACCACGAGGACTGTCTGACTTGGCTTTTGCAAACCATTTGCTGTGCAGAGATGTGCGTCTGCAGCAGCTCCGTCACCTCCACCAGCTGGAAGTCAGGCACCTCTGTGTTTGGGACCACAGGTCTTTTCAGGTACCTGCTCATAAAACTTGCCAACATCACATACAGTAGAGCAGTTCCTAAACGAAGTGAAATGTGTTAACACCAAACACGCTCGAAGCGTTATAGAAACAGCCTGGCCTTCATCAGCGGTGTTACTACAGATTCCACATAATTCATGATACTCTGATGCAGGGAAGCAGCTGGTGCTGTGTGTTCACGACGCACAATACTGAGTTTCTTTGTGCAGCACCAAGTTTTTGCCGGTAAAGTCGCAATGGTGGCCAGTCGCTTTAATGTGGCAGTAGAGAAGCACTTTTCAAAGAGATAAGTAAGTTGCTAAAAGAAGAATACTCAGATTTAATCTGTTGTGACAATTATAGAGCCCAGCCAGGAACCTTTGACAGTGCACATTCTGTGGACAGAAAGTTATTTCTTTAGAGAATGAAGGTGTGTATTTATCGTATTGCAGAAAGGCTAGGAAAAGTCGTGGCTTAGCCCATGAAGTGGTACCCAAAATTTGCAATTTTTAAATAACAGGATATAAACCCCACTTACATTGCAGTTTTATCAGGTAGCAAACAGTTCCCAAACCCGTAAGTGAGCAATTTTATGACGTTAAGAAAATTAAAAGTTCCACTACTCACACATGACTTCTAGGTAACGCTGCGTCTGCAAGTCTTTGACAGCAGGGTGATCCACCAAGCAGATGACAGGGACCCCGTCGTCCTCCCGTCCCACCTTCAGCAACAGCTGGCTGGTCACCGTGTACATGTCGGACCACTGCTCCACCTCCGACTTGCCTGCGGGGAGAGGGCAGAGAGCGGGACGCGGTCACGGGAGGGAGCGTCGATGGCACCCAGCTCACCTCCCCCATCTCCGTGCCCGGGTGAGAGGTCCCCCTTGGATAACCGTCCCTGCTCGGCAGCCACTGAGGTTTCGGGGAGGGGGGTACGTGTGCGTGAAGCAGCGCACCTCTCCGTGAGGTTGCTGCCAACTCCAGTCCACGCTGCCTTACCGCAATGATTAACAATCCCCTTACGCTGCTCCCAAATCCCCAAACTCTTAAATCAATGAGCTACAAATCCCCTCCCACCCCTGAATCAACAATTAGCTAGAAAAGTGATTACACAGATTAACTTAATTAAAAGTAGTATCGATATGCTGAAGCATTTCAGCAGTGCTACATTGGAAGGAGAGAACGGCAGCGGTGGCTGCAGCACAGCACAGCCGGGACCGGCTGCCTGAAGGATGCCGTGACGCACGGCACCGAAACGAGGGGGGAGAACCGGCAAGACAGGAGAGAAAGGATTTTTCCAGGAACTCAGCAAGGGCTTGCTGACAACGCACCTCTGCTTCGTTTTCAAATACTCTTATCTGTGGCTTTTTATTTAAGAATTCACAGTCTAAACGTTAATAGCAACTTTTCTAGCAGAGGTCTTTCAAACACGGGATACTTCTGTATAATATATTCAAGCAAAACAGAGGACAGATGCAGAAAGTGACACCCTTGATATTTAGAGGAAAGGCTTTCTGATCGACAAAGATGCACGTTCCCGCTACTCACAACCTGCCACCAAGTATTTCAGTTTCCCTGCTTCTCTTTAAAAAAAAAATAAAAAATCCAAAGAATCAGCAGGGTGAGCTGGTACTGCAAGAAGCTACTACTCAGCTCAGCAGTCTTTAAAGAGAAAGGAAAGCTGGGATTCAATTGTCAACACAAGAAAACTCAATCAACAAGCCGGACAGGTCAAGCACGAAGGGTCAGATACTACTACACTGCTGCCTGCCAGAATGGGGAAGGGAACCCGACAGGGATGATCACTGGAAGATCTGCACACCATGTTGATGACAACTGGTGCTGGGAGCCAGCGGGGCACCACTTCGCGTGGCAGCAGGTTTGCGTTCCACCTTTATCAGCATACTCTCAGCATGTGCCCCACTCGGATGCTCGTAGGTGTTGGACTTAAAGAGAGGATTTCATCTTGCCCTTGTAGGGGGGTGGATTTGAAGTAATGAGTCTGGACTTCTGCAGAGAGCCCTTCAGTGTCTCAGGCTGGGTAAAGCACACAAGTGTTGTCAACCGGGCTCACATCTATATGCAGACTTAAACTAACAGCACGTCACATGCAATCAGAGTCAGTGACTTGAATGTGCAAATACCAGGAGCAACCAGACTTCAGGGAGTCACAGAAACCCATCTTATATGAATATTCAAGCGAACACAGAGAAAACGCTCTATAAACAAGAGAGCTAGACGTGAAGGTGAACTGAAAATCTTTACAGCCCAAAGCGCAGATGATCCTACTTGTACCTAAAGCAGGGCAGAAGGCTACATAAACCACTGCAGAAATAAATTCAGCGCACAGCGCTGGGGCTCCTCAAGGTCACCTGCACTTACACAAAGACTCCAGAACCCTGTACTCGAGCCTGGCAGGTAGGCAGAGGACCAAATGGAGTTCAGCCCTTCTGTGTTAGAGAATAATCTGTCTGCCCACATATTCCTTTGTTCCTGAGCTGGCGTTTAAAGCAGCTCGCTCTACTTTTTTTTTTATTTAAGTATTTTATCCCCCCCCCCCTAAAGTGGCAACGGAGAACAAATACCCAGCATTACAGAAAGCATTTCAGCTCGCCTAAAAAAGCAAGTGACTGAGAGGATACGTCTACCGGTTAGCTCCTTGTTTCCTTTGAACCATCTGATGGTGGTGGCTGGTCTGCTGGCCATGGCAGTGCAGTTCAGCTCTATCTCTTCTCCCTCAATGGCGATTTCTTTCTGGATATCAATTACCAAATTGCGTGGAGGGACTACAAATGGAAAAGACAACACAATACATATGCGATGAAAAACCCCATTTGTTGATCACTAATGCAAGACAAAACCTTCAGGAAAACCCATAAAATCTACTAAAGGAAACTTAGCAACCAGCATTTATTTGATCTTTCAATCGATCAAATCCTTTGATAGGCGGTTTCACAGTAATCGGCGTAAGCGCTTTCACTCTCCACCTAATAATCATTGCAGTTTTGCAAATTATTACTTATCAAATTTGTAACTTTCTGTTCTCTCTCCCAGGCAGGCACCATTCCAGGGAAGAGCTTTAGTCTTCTGCACTATGCATTTGTGTGCGTTGCTATTTAAAAAATACAGCTTGACTCCGTGCACATTTCTTGACTGCTTCTGACAAGGAGAGGAAACACAAAAGCTGACATTTGGAAGTGCATTACTTACCGTGCCTCTAACCTCGCAAGGCAATTTTTCTCTCCTGCTGTTCAGCTTCAAGCCTCAGCCGTAAGGAGTGGAAGCAGGCCAGCAAACATCAAGCTCACTGAAGATGCTCCAAAAGCCGCCAAGCACGAGCCCGACGTGGAACACCACCACCTTTGGAACAACGCTGCCTCCCCATCACCCCACTACAAACCAAGTGCAAAAGCAGCCCCGAGAGAAGACAGCCAGCTCTGCAGCCAGCGACAGGCAATTCCTGTAGGATGGCGACTTGCCCTCCTCCCCAGACACGCATCTTCTATAGGAGAAGACATCAAGCTGGAAGACCATAGACTAAATGAAAAATAATTGAGTAATACCGAGAAACGGGCTGTAACTTCAGGGGGTAACGACCACTGCACCACAATCCAGAAATCTGACAAACTAGCTTCAAAATCACAACACAGGAACGAGGAATCTCTTCCCTGTGAAAGCACCGGTAATGAGGCAAAAACCAGGGCAAAAAAATGAACATCAAGAGTTCGTACAGCACTGAGTTGCAGTTTCAGAAAAAACCCAGAACTTCCAAAGGAAACTCAACTTTGCTCTGATCAATATGATTAAGCAACTGCATAGTTCAAATGTGACTAACACGTTTTTGAGCTAATGAAGAACAAATATGTATAAATACCATCCAGATGATCAAATGGACTAATTAGTCACTTGTGGCTTTTCTCTAAAAAGAACAGAACGGGCCTCATAGTTGAGATTTTCACATGTTCCAATTAAGCATGAATAAATCTACATATCATGTCACAGATAGACATTAAAGCACACGGGAGAGCGGTGGGGGGAGCACGCTGCCAAGGCGGGGAGAAGCAAGCGCGAAGCTCTCTCCGAATACCGACTACAGAAAGGATGCCTCGAAACTCGGCTCTGGCTCGGCTCTCCCGAGCGAGCATCATTGGAAGCAGACCAGCAAAACTACTCTTGGATAGAACTTACGATATATTGAAGTCCAAGTGATGATCATGAGATCTGCGGTGGGGAACACGTTCCTGGGGAGGCAGCCGCACACCGACTCGCAGAGCCGCTCCCCCGCCCCTGCTCATTTTTGTTCTTTATTAGGGAGTCACTAATATGGAAGATGGGAAAGACATGCCACCCGTGGCATTGTGGTACCCAACCTCTCCGCACCAACGCTAGCCAAGACAAGAAGTCCCCTCCTTAGTCTTCTAATAACCCAAACCCACCTGCACTGCCTGCTCTGTGAACTAAGCTTTGGCCCGAGCGTGCGATGAAGGTGGAGAAAACACCCGCTGCTTTAGGGCAGGCACACGCTGGCCACGCCGAAAATCCTCCTCAAAAAGAACTGAAGTCCCAGGCAAGAAAACAGACTTCTCCCTGAATTCTGAAGCACAGGTCATGTTTTAAAAAGAACCAAAACAAAACGACAAAAACCTGCATTTTGTCTCCCACTTGAAAGACAGGCAGTGCTGGCTTACAGGGGGATAAATGAAGCCGTTATTTCAAACACCTTCTTAGCATCGTTAGCAGGGAAATGAAATCCGGCAAATTATTCTTACACGTGCATGATTAGAGAGAAGAGCTGGCAAAGAGTTTCCTACTCCTGTGAATGCTGGGACGTGCACTAAAACTTTGAAGATGTTGATAAACGTAATAGCTCTAGTAGAACTGCTTATAAACATCATTAAACAATGTATAAAACCTAAGAACCAAATCTCATTAAATAAAAGAAGGAAGATTTAAACTAATCAGCGAGCGAGATCTTACATGAAGTTGCCCTCTGTGATCCAGGTTCTCCTATTAATAGAGTCTTAAAAGCTGATGCTAATCTGCAGGAACAGCTCCGGCAGCACGAGCTGCTGTTACTGGTAACCGCATCGGTCTGGCGGCTGCAGCGCCCGAGGGAGCGGAGGCGAGAGCTCGGCAGGACCGTGCCTGCGCGGATTTTGGGGGGCGGAGGGGAGCGGGCAGAATTCACTTCAGCTCTGCAAATAGCGATTTTGAAGCAAACGAGCAAACTTAGGATGTCAAGTCAGAGACCTTGCATTCTTTCCCACGCAAAAACAGAATTTTGCTGAAATTAATAGGAAACTATCACTTTCCATTAGGTGAACTCAAGACTTCACCAAATACGTAAGTCAACTGACAAACGTGCAAAATGTATGCATCTTCACAACGGCAGGAGGTTTGCCAGCGACGCTGTTGGTAATATTTGCCCTTAAGGAGTACCACAGATGGGCAAAGATGCTGTCATTCATCATTAAAATGTAATCTCTCACATCCCCAAGTTTTGGAAGAAAAGATTCAGTATGTGATCAGAGTAGTCTGATACTGAAAACACAAAACTCATAAGGTGAGCAGTTTGACCATGCTACGAAGCATTCACGTTAATTTACTTTCCCTCTGCATATCAGATGACTACTGAAAGACATCTTCTACAGCTTCTACTTTCTGGCCACCTTCTTGCTCTCTTCACCGAGCAAAACGCAACCGCTGCAAGTTACCTTCCCTTCTTCCTAGGAAACACACCTTCTCTCGTCCTAAAGAAACTGGACACGAGGCGGGGAAGGGCTGGTCTTGCACTGCTCGTGCCGCTCTGCCCAGCCTTGCGCCGGACAGCCGCTCCTTCTGGGATGCCAGCAGGTCCAGACTGTCCGAAAAGCCAAACGATTCACGGGGTACCCTTACAGGGCACTGCTGCACAAACCACTGACCCTTGCAGGCTGCCCGCAGACCAAGGCCAGTATGAAACCCCGCTCCATAAAGGGTAGGAAAACCCCGCAGCCTTTCCAAGTGACCTGCCCGAGTAGAAGTGAGGCTTGGAAGTAGAGAACACCTCACGCTTACACCTCCGCTCATCCTTTGATGAGCAATGGCAAACGGATGAACTGCCGGCAAACGGAAAGGGGAAGAGCCGAGAATCACACTGAATACGACGTTACCTACAAAGAGCGGCTCAGGGTGCAACCGGGATGCCTGGCGATGCGCAGGCGATGCGAGGGCCATGGCACGCCACCGGACAACCTGCTTGGTGTTTGCTGGCAACCCTTGGAGATCTTGTGCCTGCAGGTTCAAGTCCTAAGCTGCACTGAGCTGCTGAAGAGCTGAGCCAGCCTCCAGCGGGAGAGCACTCAACATTCAAACCCTTGCCGCGTTTCGTCACCAGAGAGCTGCAGCTCTCTCTGCGTGCCTGGAGCTCTCGGAACACCACGCGGAGCCCCATCCCGCTGACCCTGCGTGGCCAGGGACCGCAAAGTTCACCGCAAGCACCTATCTGGTCCTTACCGAGAACTGTAATCGTGGTATAAATTTCCTGGGGGGGATCGGTGTAGAGCTGGCAGAAGTACCTTCCTTCATCAGAAATGGAGACGTTCGTCAAGGACACTCGGAGCTCGCTGTTGGAGAAGTTCACCAGCTGGAACCTGCTGTCTTTCAGCGCTGCGGAGCAAGCACACCCTTAGTGATTGCGGTGAGAGACTCGGCGTCCCTTCTCGCCACGCAGCAAAGCCCAAGGTCTATAAAAAATAACAGCAGCACCTAGACAAGCACCCCACAGCCTCCTGCCTGCAGCGCCCATCCTGCTTCTTACCTTTAAGTCGGGGCCTCTAACATACTGCTGTTCTCAGGCCATTACCAAGAATCAATGTAATCAAATCACCGGGCACAGTATCTAATCAAATAGCTTGGGGATGCGCAGGTAAAACGCTTATTGGGGGAATACACTTCTACGTGGACCTGTTTCTGACCGTATGTGGTCAGTGGACTAGGGACAGTATGAAAGATAGAAGAACTGGGAAAAGTATAGTTTAAAATCTATTTCCCAGCCAGTAACGGCTGCCCAAATTCTGTTAAGTATTTGGAAACGGAGCATTTAAAATCTCACCAGCTGACCACAAGTGCCACGGACTGGGCTGCCAGTCGGGCGAGCCAGCCCCTGCGTGCCTGCACCCTTAGATCGGCAGCGCCTCGGAAGAGAACGTGGCTGGCTGCACGTGTCCGCAGCACGGGGCACTACGTACCGCTGCGTCCCATCCCCGCAGCGACACAGACACAGGCAATTTAAAGCATTTCACCGCAGCCACCATGCTCTGTGGCACTGTCGCAACGGGAAACAAAGCCAGACTCATCCACTGGACGCGGCAGTGACGGGAGAGTTTGTTTTGGTTATAAAGAAGCATAGATTGTCTTGAAATTTTCAGTCTTTGAACCAAACAGATTACCTCTGAGAACACTGCGCTGTCTCGGCGTTGCCCTATTCAATTTGTTTGTGTCAGCTAAATATTTGGCACTCAATTGCAATTCACCCTGAATTACTACAATCAATTCCTATTGCAAAGTAAGACGGTCTGACTTTTAAAGGGGACCGTCAAGGTTTCCATTAAGGAGAAAGATTATGATTGCCTGTCTCATCTACCCTCCAAAGAATTGACTAAGCTTTAAGTGTCTAGCATTACATTAAAAGAAGAGATCTCTGCAGATGCTTTCTCCTGAGCATGAGCAAGGCACAGGAAAAGTTATCAAACAAGAAAAGATGAAACTTACGTCTGAAATCTCGGAAATAAATCGTTTGTCTGTTGGGATTCAGGAGCTGAATCACCGAGTCGTCGCTGTTCTTGACGCGGCAGCTGATGGTGGCGACGTCTCCCTCCACCACCGTCACATCTTCTGTCACCAAATTCTGACCATCACCTTCAGGAGAGAGCAAAGAGGAAAGAGCAAGATCAGAAGCAATGTCAGCGTGGTCCATGTGGAAAGTAAAAGTTCCACCACCGCCGCACGCGCAGCGTTCCCGCACAAAGTGCCCAGTGGCCCCTCTGCCGAAACAATCTTGGAATTTTTATCCGACCAGCCTAACTGAGGAAGAACTTGTGTCTGCTGCAGGGGAACAAGCCTCGGGCAGGCAATGGACAATCCCTGACGGTGAGTCGGATGGGGTCGCACGGAACCGGGACCCTCACCCTTTCACCCCGGTAACCAAGCAAACAGACTCTGCACAGCCACGTCTGGTTGTTGCTGCAGCTGCTGTGGATTTCACCGAACAGGTGCAATTACCTGCATGGCGAACACCCCAGCAGTGATGCCAGGGAACACAAACACACCCCCCACCCCAACCGTACTGACCACCACTAAATTAAAGTGGAGTAACTGGCACAGAGCTCTACGACGGGAACAGAGGAACAAGAACCACTGCACGGCCAACTGTTTGCGAAATGCCTGCCGTACGGCCGCACCAAGGAGCACGCTTTTTATTGCAAAGAAGCCATTTCATCCCAGCACGTTCTCCCTGCTGCATTTTAAAGCACGACCAAAGGCGGAGGACGAGGGACAGACGCCCCGCGTCCCTCCATGCTTTAATACTCGTACCAGCCTCAGGGAGCAAGTCCCACGTCACACGCATGGAAAAGGCAGAAATTCGCTTCCTCTCTCAACAGATGAATTTTGTTGAATTACCTTGAAAGAACAATTCACTGTAAGAAGCACTTATCCTTTGACTTGTGCAGATAGACTTTAGGGAACCGGTTTTTACTCACTCTGTGTAATCAGTAGGTGCTACTAATGTCCAGAGGCAGGAAAAAAAAAGAATTCGATGCAATTATGCTGTGAGAGCCTTGTAATCATTCACAGGTCATCACCTCAAAAACTCTCCTCCTAATGAATCGAATCGTTACATCACACGCACGCTGAGAAATTTGCTTCACATGTAAAAGAATGCAGGGGATGGGAATTTGAAAAAAGTGCTTTGCATTTCAGTTTTCCCGTAGCTACTCGGAATCTTGTCGAGGTTGGGAAGTGAGCTGGAAGAGCGCGGAGCTGACGTTGGACCGGTGGACCTCACCCGAAGGACCCCAGCCAGGGCAACACTAATCAGAGTCCCTTTTGGTAACGGCTTGGGTCTGCTTTCCAGCCACACAGGTCTTACGGACCAGGGGGCAAAGCGAAGTGGGAGAAATTTTGAAACTTTGATTGGGAATTGCCAAGCGAGGCGAAGGTGTGTGGGCAGCTGGCCAAGGGCTGGGTGGCCAGGAGAAGCCTTCTGCTGCCTCTGCACAGAGGCCACCAGGGAGGCAGTCCAGCTCCCAAGCTAGCCATGAAAAACACAAACCTGAAAGATTTTGATAAAGTTTGCAAACAATAAATCTGGGGACGTTATTTATACTCTAGCTTTTCTCTCGCCCTGCATTGTCTTCATTTTTCTTTCTTTCTGACTTGCATTTATTATTTGATGTGCTTTGGAAATAAATGTTTGACAGAAAGTCTGCATCGTTTGGAAAGAAAAAGATTGATAAATCGTCAGGCACCTTTCCACGCCTGATGGCACTGACTTGAAGTCTGGGCACGTTTTTCTGCCCTCTTGGTATAAATTTTCTTTCTCCAGGCTGATGAACTTTAAACAGCAACATGAAAAGTTCTTACCAAACAGGCTAACAGCCGTACTAGAGAAGAGCCCCCCAAGGCTCACTGCAAGAGGTGGGAAGAGCCCATCACCAACACCTGCCTGGCTCCTGCTCTCCTCTCAGCAAGCTGACCATGCTCAAAGCCCTCAGGTCAGAAGATGAGCATCCAGGCATCCCACCACACTACCAGTACCCTTAACATAGTGTTTTGGAACATTTCCAACTGCAGTAACAACGCAAGGTTGTCAAGTAACGTAACCTACTTGACCAAAGCATTGGACCAGGCTGCCCAGGGCAGTGGTGGAGTCACCATCTCTGGAGATACTCAAGAGATGTGTAGGTGTGGTGCTTGGGGACATGGGCTAGTGGTGGGCTTGGCTGTGCTGGGTTAAGGTTGGCCTTGACGATCTTAAAGGTCTTTTCCAACCTAAAGGAGTCTCTGATTCTGTGAAAGGCAAGGAGCACAACTGTGTTACTCATCAAAACAAACTTACTGCCTGCGTGGTGGAAGACTTCATACCCAGTCCAGGTATGAACCATACCCCAAGCTGACTAAAGACAACTGCAGGCAGGACAACCCATTAAAGGATGACAATATATCGTTGTACCCGTTATGTAGTACTGGACCCAGCGACTCCAGCCTTGCCTGATGCCCCCCGCAGCACCGGGACTGCAGGCACACGTTTCCCCTCCTGCACTCAGGGACAGGTCCCCAGACCGTTGTGCACGGAGCGAGGGTGCAGAGCCTAAAGGCTATTGATGCATCAACTGCCTGCGCCGCATCTTGCCTCGCTAAAGAAAAACCACGGACAGACGTGTCAAAGCAGCGTGGAACCAATCTGCACCAGCCACAGTCAGGCTCCAGCTTAAACGACATTCAAATATTTCAAAAGCAGTGCAAGCAAAAATATTAAATGTTACTAACTGCTTCTGGGGAATAATTTTATCAAACCCATTCAAAACAAGGTTCTTGCACAAGGATCAGCTTGATATGTTCTCATAAACGCAATATTCACTACAAATCATTAACAAAGCTATTAAGATTCGATTTCCATCTAAGCAATTATTGCTAGCATATTTTTTTACATTTACTTTAAAAGACTCAATCCTATTTTCAATTCATTAAACTGTTCCTTGCATTTACTGAATTTTACATCAGCTTAGAAGCCTATTTGAATTAATAAGAATTACAGTAGAAGTAATTTAGAAATAAATTATTTGAAGTTCAAGCCACTGAAGCTTTTCATGCTGGATGCTGCTACATTAAGCCTGCTGACTGATGGCTTTAGAAGTCCAGCATCTCGGTCCAGGCTGGCATCAGGATCCCTCTCAAGAAGGCATTTATTCTCCCTGAGGGCCTGGGGTTAATGGCAGGCAGGGTGCACCTAAGGACACGCTGAATCTCTGGCCCGGAGCACCCAACCTCTCCAGCCTCACGGACTTTGTGTGTTTATTCTGAATCAAAGAGCATCTGATCCGGCCGTTGTCTGCAAAGCTCCTCTTGCTCTGCTGACCTAAATTTGCTTGCTTAACTGAAAGCACCAGACCGTACACGTTAACGCTTTTGGGTATCTGTATTCATATCTGCTCCCACTTACCAAGACAAGAAAGTTATTTCCATGCACAGCATCAATTACAAACTCTAAATTAAACAAAAATGCAACGTGAAGTGAGAACTCTTTAGACCCATCTTCACGTCAACATTTCAGGAAGTTTCTTCGTAAATATTTACTGGCAGTAAGTATTTTGAGGAGCATTAAAGTAGACACATTTACAGCATTACAGTATGTTGTAACAGAAAAGGAAAGATTGGGGGTGGGTATGGACCCAACGTACAATTGCAGAAGTTGAGAGGAGCAAAGGAAAGCTACTATTGAAAACCAACTTTAAATCACCTGCCAATTAGCAATACTTTGTGGGGGGAGGGCATGAGTAGAGCCAACGGGGGGAAAAAAAGACCGAACTGAATGATACGGGACAGATTTTCATCTGTTACACGTGAGCAGGCTGTAAACATCGCCGTGCATTGCCCTTGTTTCTGTCAGGCAACAGGTTTCTGTCGGTAAATCCCATACAAAGTACAAATCCCCTCCCCAGTGCTGGGCACGCAGCATGGACAGACTCCAGCACCTGACTCAGAGCCCTGATCATCCTGACCCTGAGGACGAGGCGTTGCTTTTGAGGGAGGGGAAAAGGAACACGAAAGCAGCCAGCCTCCGGCTGAACTGCCGTATGTGCGCAACATACGTATACGATATCAGGGAGCAAGGGTAACAGCTGGAACAGGGATCTGCAGTGCAAGGGGAAGGAAAAAATGTCAGTGGGTGTTTCCCAAAGCAGTTCTCTGGCCTCATTTACGGAATCTCTCCGTGCAGTGTAACAAATGACATTGTATTTTATGCTTGCTGGAGGGAGAGGTGGGTAAGGTGGCGGGACGCAACGCCTGAGGAACAGCTTTGGCTGGAACCAGTACAGTTAGTTATTGCACTTGTCTTTCTGCCTTAGTCTAACTGCAGTCTTCGCTTTCAGGACTGCAAAGACAGACGTAGATGAGTAAATTGTGTTTCAAACAAGTTCCCCTTAGCTGGACACAGCCCAGGGACCTTGGTTTATATGCAGCGGTCACATTTAAAATCAATTCTTTCTCCGCTTGTAGCACACCAGGATAGAGCGAAGTGTCAGGAAGGAAAGAGGGAAAGATTAAAAATACGTGCTCGTGAGCACGATCCTTCAATTTCTAACCAAACACGAGCCACAGGTACTCTATCACGAGCAGCGGCACTGCTGACTCAGTCCACAGGCTACTGACACAAACGTTTTCCAAGGAAGAGTAATTTTCAGTATACCTGAACTATGTAAGCCCATAAACGTCAACAAAATCCCTCTTAATAAATTGAGTCAAATGAAACAACCCACACAGATACACAAACTATTTGTCCATGTGCTCCAGGAAAAACCTGACATGATGATCAATCCACAGAATTAATGTAATTTGAATGTCAAAACTCATCTATCAGTTTCAGCTATCCAAAAGGAATGCGATGGTTAAATAACCAGCCAAAGTTGAGATAAACATCAAGCAGGTTTTACACACACCTACCAATTCACCTACTCCAGGAGCTTTCCTCGTTGTTACTTCTCTTCACGGAGCAGTTCATACACTCCCTCCATCCATCATGGAGATAGCATCCCTTTAAAATAAACATCACGAACCGTCTTTTTGGGAAGGCTACAGGAACCAAAGAGACTTTTTGTCGCGATCAGATACAGAAACCTTTTCGAGTGGGGAAAAGGAGGAAATCAAATTGCCATTTAATTTTTCTGCAGATTTGCTACAAGGAGGGAGAAGAGAACTGACAACGCCTTGCTGGAAGAAGCTGCTGGAGCTCAGTGCATCTGGTCTTGGAATCTCGAGACTATTTTAAAAAACTATAGTCGTCACGCTTGAACTTTTGAGAAGAATGGACAATCCGTGCTAATTGTTCTGGCAAGAAGAGGCAATTGCTTTCTACAGAGTTAATTTCATGACATCTTTTCACAGGCAAAGGAACGGTAACAATTTTAGATCCGGCTGCCTACAAAACATACGTACATACGCAGGCGAGCACACAACGTTGCTTTCATCGCAGGCGAGCGCTGCTGCAGCTGAACAGGTCCCGTACTGGTGATGAAAAGGAGCAGGTCCAGACCATAGTGCTTAAAAAACACACAGTAAAAAAGCCAGTCTGCATTCGCCGACATGTATTTCAAGTACACAGAGATAGGGATGTTGTCACCCGCTTGCATAAAAAAGCTTATTGCGAAAACTTTAGGGTGAAGGGAAGGCAGGAGAAAAAGCAGCCTGCTGCTATGTACACCCATGTGTAATTCCTAATGGAAACCCTCCAAGGCCACGGAGTCAGGAGCCACGTGTGAGCATCTCTGAACAAGTCTTCTTTTAATTTGATCCTCACCCTTAAGAGGAAAATTTTGTTTTCCACAAGATTTATGACTAATACTTTGAAATGGCAACTTTCTCCTTTAATAAGATCTAATTACCGGTTTTGTGACCCCCAAGTCAAGCATCTCTGCGATCTTCCTGCATTCAAGTAGCTCTTACTCCCTCTTCAACATCATCTCCGTGGCCAGCAACAGACTCAGTGTGGCCAAGATGCAACTCCACTTCCCAGGGCAGAAAGCTCTTCAAAAAGACGGAATGGTGGCAAACAAATTGAGTTCTAGAAAAATCTCCTTTTCAAGTTTGTTCTGCTGTGCGGTCTGAAGTCTCTGATATGCTGCTATTGAGTTTTGCCTGTGAAAGTCCCTAATTTACTGAGTACCAAGAGCAGCAGCTACTTTCCAGCAAGGCGGTGGCAGCGCAGCCTCGGAGCCAGACTGAGCAGCCCTTGCTCAAGCGCCATGGAGCGGAGGGGGTATCACGGCTCCACTTCTCGCTCTGAAGCAGAGACCACAGCAAATTGATATGGTAACACTTGCCCTGTACTAATATTTTTACTTTCAGATTTAAGGCGTATTATTCTTTCTTTACCGTCGTAGCCAGGTTTAAAGGAATTGCTTTGAGAAAGGACACTGCTGATGATTCTGTTGCTACCAGTTTGGGTACCACCTGATGATGATAGCATCAGTTTCCGTTTACGGGGAGGAAAAAAAGAAAAAAAGAAAAAAAAAAAGAAAAGAAAAAGAGGGGTGGGTGGAGTTAACATTCCCAGGAACTATTCCCAAAATGTTAGCATCATGGATCTGTAAAAACCCAGGTATCGCTGACCACCACTGAAGCGCATTGCCAACGAAACGAGGGAACCACTCCCTGGCAATGCAGAACGCTTCTGCTTTCCCAGCAGAGAACAACTCTGTGCAGAGTTTATCGTTTCTCCAAAGAGGAAGTGGAAAAAGAGATGGAGGCACCAGCTTAGAGCTTCATGCTACGTGACTGTCACAGCCAAGATCAGCACTGCCCTCGCCACACGCCCCCAGAAGCAGGGGTGCTGGAAGATGCTCTCCCCTCAGCTGCCTTGGCTCCATGCTCGGCTGCCTGAAGGCACGCTGCTTGTCCCACCAGCTTCACCATCAAACCTCGGGTGAGGAACTTGCACGTGTTTCTGGATGACCAGTCACACAATCCAAGTGGATCCCCACCAGTGATCCCATGAGCAGCACTGGCTGCCACAGGAGTTCTGCTCTTTACAGCGAATTTCTGAAACCGCTCCTGCCACTCAGCATCCCCAGTGCCAGCTATTTCATCTTCTTGTCACAGGCTTTACGCGACCTCTGTAATCGCAGGGACCTGTTTCCCCTCTTTCTCAGTACATATTTTAGCAAGTGTGCACACGTGTGAACGCTTTCAGCACCTTTCAGCAGCCGGGCACCTTGCGAGGCAGACGACTCCTTCCCCCAGCTCTCCCCGAGCAACAGCTCACGCTTCCCGCTGAATTACCCTCCGCGTTTCAGGGAGAACATGCAAGGTTGTGCTAAAAATTACTTACTGTGAGGAGCGCATTTATGTTACGAAACGTATACTTCAGAAAAATATACTGCAAATTCCAGCAAGTTGTGCACAGCTATTAAATTTCTGGAGGAAAAAAAATATAAATGCTACAGCCACCTTTATGGCTCTTCTTGCTGAAAGAGTAAGAATAAAAGATGACAACAGCTCTGAATTGACACCAGAGGCTGTGTTTACTTTGAATGTGTAAGAACTTCTGCGTGATGAAATGGCATCAGGGAATTCCTGCTACTGGTTTGTAACCAAACTAGTACCAAGATAGCAAAGCGCGGCGGCCGGCCAGGTACCGGCAGCCCGGAGGAGAGTGACTCCTCTGCTGCATCGTGCTCCCCCTGTATTGTTAAAATGTTCACTGTCAGGGACTCGGGGGCTGCTGGGCGCTGGGAGCACCCCACATCCCACGGAGCTCTCTGCAGAGGCAACCCTCCAAATCCAGGCGTTTGCCACGTTCATTAAAGGCAGCGCGCTAACGAGGGCTCCGCGTGCGTGTGCCACACAGCCCAGTAAGGGCCGACCAGTTAGCCGGCATCCCACATAACAATCGAATTAAAACATTTCTTTTGATCTGAAGAATAAAAGCCTTTTTTCCTACAATGAAAACCTACGTACGAGCTTTTGGCCGCCCGGTTTTTCAGCCCACAGCGCTTCCTGACCTCCCGGCGCCCATCGCTGCCCCCTCCCCTCGTGCCCCTGCCGCTGCCAGTAACCACATCAGCGCAGATTTATGATCTGTCACCTGGGTTGGGATTAGATGTCACGCTTGTCTTTCTATTACCCAGATATTGATAGATAAAATTCCACAGCCATACACTGCCTGTCCCTTCAAAGGTTACCGTCAGCGGATGCCAGGGATCAATACCGATCTTATCTGTCACTGACCTGGGGGTGCTGCGGGGAGGGGGACGTGGCCAACGAGGCTCCCGGGAACCAGGCGGGGAAGAACTCAGCACGGCTCGCAGCGTTAGTACTGGGTTTTGCAACAAAGCCTGCTGTTCTGCAGAACTCAGGTTTTTATTCCACTTTTCTAACTAAACATTGTGATGGAAAGCAATTTATGACAACTGCCAGAAATCTGGTCTTTCAGAATACAAGCGTGTTTCAAGTTAATGGGTTTGGACCATTTGAAGTAAGAATCCTAGGAGTCACGCTCCCCACAACAGAGCTTCCTTGTCTAAAAGCATAATTCTCATGTTTTGCTGCCACGGTTAAGTTGGAAAGCTGTATGCCTGTTTTAGAACTATTTTCTTCACCCATTGGACAGTTCTTAAATAAAAGATGATGTTACTGCAGCTTTTTATTTTATTTATACGTGTGTATATCTATCTGTGTAGGGATGCTCCAAGAGTTTAACTAAACTTTCCAGAAGAAAAGCTTTCAAGAAACAGACGCAGCTGATCTCTTGCTTTTATTCTGGAAGTCAACAGCCCATTGCCAAGACAATAAAAGGTCAATTATTAAAAGACTTGGCTTGCTCTCATAAGGTCAGAGGTTTATCACAGCATCACCTGAAGGACATCGGCATGAGTACCGCTCCCTGGCAGCCCTACGCAGGAAGATCTTTTTGTGGAAGGGTTTGAGGGAGGGAGGCAGGATGAGGAACTCACCCCCTGAGAGACGGCTGTGGGCTCCGAAGGGGGCTGTCAGGGGGACACCAAAAGGGAGACGCAAGGAAGAGCGTGGAGGAGCAAGCAAATGCACAGAGAAGGGCAAAGCTGCACGCAGCCTCAGAAGAAATACAAGGCAGGAACCTTTCACTCCTGTTCCTCCTTACACTCAGCCATCACTGCAAGCAATCATCCGTCAAGGACACCACCTAAAATCCAACACTTTGGTCTCCCTACCACCACTTGGAAGCAGCATCGGCGAGGGAGAAGTCGTTCGACAACATAAGATGGTCCCAGCAGACTGCTGCCTCCATTCAGTGTGTTTAAATAACGCTCAATTAGGATCAACACTCATTTATTATTAATGTCGCCCTAATACAGAATTCCTTATCTGCATTTTATCTTCCAGCTACATCGCTATCAAGGACACACACACAGCCTAGATCTAAGGGAGGAGACCTTTATTAATCTGGAATTTAAAACTCATGTGGAATTTCCTCTCTCTGTCACAACTTGTTCCTTTAGGAGCTGAAGTCTGATGTGCAGCAGGTTGCTGCAGGTAAGAGGAGGAAGCACTGATGAAATATTCAGTTTCCAGAGACAATGAGCACGTTTGCTACATTTACATTAACAGAACAACATTCTTTAGCAGCCCCTGCCGCCTTACACTTGTTTCTGTCTCTGCCACGGGGGCTAACGCCGTGGCAGCCTCTGCAAACCCTGCGCGTGGAAGGGAAGGACGTACGTGTTTGTCACCTGCACTGCCACCTCTGCGCTTGCACGGTACAGGCTGGCAGCAGCCGCATGCTTCAGATTAGCACGGCACCGGTCACACTCCGAACCAGCAAGCGCTTCTTTGGAGGAAACTCACCCATCTGCTCCCTCTCCTCCTTCCCCTGCAGCCGTCACACCTGCGCGGCCGCAGGCGTGCACCAGGCTCCGCGGCTGGACAGCGGATGCAGGGGGGACACCTTCCCTCAGCATCTCCCCACAGGGCCGGCAGCACTTGCAGGGGTACCAACCACCCCCATCCCCAACCTCCGAGATGCTCTTTGTCATCTCCAAGCGTTTTGTGAAGACGCCGTCGCTATTACAGCCTGCTGCGGTGCCGGCTGACACGCCGCAGCACCTGCTCGAGGCACAACGCCCACAGCCCCAAAGCCCGCCGATACACCACGCAGAATGACGGGATCTTCCAGTAACGAGGAAAACTGCTGCAAGTCAGATGATGGGTTTCATTTTACTCTAATGAGCAGATATGTCTTATATCCATACCTGTAACCCGTTTCTTGCAGACTTTTTAACATCCTTTTTTATTTTTTACTGTCAGTAGCAGCTGTCACAACGCGCCGCTTAATAATCTCTTTGAAACCCAAGAAATCTTTATTTCCATAATGCACCCAAGATGAATTTTGATCAACATCAGCCTGATCTCTTTCCTAAAGAAAGGATCTCCCTTAACTGCCTGCACACATAAGTTAAAGCCATTCCGAAATCTTTAGTTCCGCCACTGCAATAGGCAAGAAGTAAATGATAAAATTAATAACAAATGTGCAAACCTGTAGAAAATGTCCTGAAGCACAAGGGGATAATAGATAATAAATTGGAATACAGTATTTTTCTTGGGGTATTCTGGCCAATTCCCATTCTTTGGCTAAGACAGCACGCAGTCAGCTTTAAATTACAACACTTTACTTGCCGCATTATACACAGAAGTTATTTTGTAAGCCTTCAATAAAACACCTGCAGAACTTTTATCCAAAGCGTTTACCGTCACATAAATGAGAAGGTAAAATATTCACCAGCTTGAACAACCGAGAGCTTGTACATCTACGCCACCCTTTCGCGTACAGACCTGTCAAATGCTGAACGCACAAGGATGAGTTCTCCTCCGTGGATTACGTTGATCTTATAGTTTTATATTCTTTAAAGGGTTTTCCCCCCACTTTAAATTTTTTAGAGATCAGAGACAAGATCTTTCATCAAAGACAGACCGACACCATCGGCAGGGGTTACGCACTTCCCCCCAAAACGGGGTGGTGATGGGGGAAATCTCAGCAGCAGCGTTACAATCAACATGAGAACTCCTTCCAACCTGTACTTCCAAGAAAGCATAAAAAGGCAGGTTGTAACAAAAGCCTTTAGCCTAGATCCCAGATCAGACACAATGATGAATGCTAGCCTAAAGGGCAACATATTTGTAAGTTTTAAGTCTCCTGCAACACCAACTGTCCTGATTCATCCCCGCGATAAAGGCAGTTCTGAGAGCTATTTTACCATATTTATTATTTTACAGAAGAAGAAGAAACACACATGGAATCGGCCCTCAATCTGCCACCCATCGGATTTATAAATGTTGGTAAAAGACCAGCCCTAATGTCTTTAAACATTAATCTACTCTGTACAGATTCTGCACGTCCCCTCGCCTTCAGCCTCCGCCTAGTAGTTCTCCCAGGGTAGGGGAAATAAAATGCATTTCTGGATATATTTTTTTTATTCCCCTTCATCTATGGGATTTGCTTTGAGTAAACCCATGAAAAGAAGAGAAAGGGCAGCTGCTCCCTCACACATTACTGCCTGCTGTCAGTGCTTTGCCGGCTGAGTGGAAGGCACAAAGCTCTGATCCAGTGTTTATTTTTAAAGATGCAGCTTGCCTGATACATACTCATTCTTCATGCCTTGTTTTCAATAGAGAATCTGTGTCTGTTTGCTGGCTAATGGGACAAAGGCAAAGTTGGAAGGAAGGGAAAAGAAACTGTCTACTGCATGTGAAAATAAAAGCTTTTATTTAAAATAAAAAAAAAATATTTATAAAAAATTTTATAAAGTGCCTTAACCCAATACCCCTTACTGTCTTTGCAGTTACAGCAACGAGACCGTAAAATAAATATAGAAGTGATGAGACAGAACACATTTTTGGATGCAGCCCTCACCCACCTTCCCTGCACCAGTGGGTGCAGTTTGCACCCCAAGCTCGGAGGCTGGTGCCCCAGGGTGGAGAGCAGCAGCTTTGGGTTCCGCTCGCCCAGCTTCCCCAAACCAGAGCCCAGCCGAACTCACACCACTCCTCTCCTACCAAGCACTTTGTAAATTTGATCACAGACTTCTTAAAGTTGCCGTTGCCCTTTAAAAATAGATCATGCTTAGTTTTTAATTAGATGGCCAACTTTGTACAAAACCCTATAGGATTTTAAGTTTAGATTGTTCTTTTTCATAGACTCATAGAATCATTTAGGTTGGAAAAGTCCTTTGCGATGATCAAGTCCAACCGTTAACCTAGAGCTGCCAAGCCCACCGCGAACCCGTATCGCCAAGCACCGCATCTACGTGTTCCTTCAGCACCCCCCTGGGATGGTGACTCCCCCACCTCCCTGGGCAGCCTGGTCCAAGGCTCCACCACCCTTTCAATGAGGACATTTTCCCTAATATCCAATCTAAACCACAAAAGTAAAATGATAAACACCTCTAACGCGCAACCATTAGGTATAATTAAGCAATGGGCAAAGCATACATCGTGCCATAAACATCATTTAGTTTTACAGTTAAACTCGTCAACATTTATCAAAACACTGCCTGAAGAATGAACAAGACAGCTACAGCTAGTGACTGCAGTTCGCTGCTGTCTTTGAAGCGGCATGCTCCGAGGCACAACTGCGGCGAGAAAAGCCTTTGCATTTCATATTTTCACCTTTTTTGACCGAAATGTTAATTTTGCGCTATGTTCCCACACACAGCAGGACGGGCGATGCGCAGCCGCTATGCGCCAGCACTGGGGAAGGGGCTCCTGGAAAAGCCCCAAGGGCAGGGGCAGGATGAGCCACCTCATGCCAAATCCTGACATGGTCCCGCACAACATCCCCATCGACAGCGTTTCTGCCGGACCAACGCCTGCACGGCCAGCACTGCTCCAGAAACCCGTATGAAAAGAGGCAGAAATTATTTACTGGACCTTGGTGAGTGCCAGCAGGAACCAGCGTGTTTTGCTTTTACTTGTTAGGATCCTGTTTTGTTCTGGCACCTTCTGTTTTCCCATCCTCTCAAGCTACGCATCCCTGGTGCCGAACACCGAGCACGACATGTAATGCCAAAGCCCGTGGCCAGGACCGTGCCACCGCCTCCTCCCCACGGACAGTGTGACACACTCTGCGGCATTGGGCCACCCACTTGGGGCGAGAGGAGCTATGGAATGGACACGCAGCCATCCCCACGGGCTTCTGCTGGCGCGGTGCTCCTGGTAGGAACCAAGATAAAAGGACATTTTTGCGTCCGCTTTCAGGTGTTAAGGGTACGTTCAAGTTACTGCAAAAGGGAAGCGAACTATAAAGAAAGGAAGACAAGCAACGTGCGTTACCAGATACCGCTGTGCCTGTTCTATTTTAAAATCTCAACATTTCTTGTTTTCTCCTGAGAAGCATTAAAACATGCGAACTGAGCCCATTAGAAGCAATTTTCAATTTACTGCTCCTCCTTGATATTCACATGGTAAACACCAGCAGGTATCGGCTCCATCAATAAGAATCACAGGCACCCAGTTGACTGTAAACTGTGTCGAGCTCCCTGACTTTGCAGCTTTAGACAGAAGAAAAGGCAAAAACCCCCAGATTTGAAATTGATGTTTCATCATTACCCATCATTAAAAAATTATGCTGTTGTACAATTTCAGAAGTAGCAAGGAGTGAATGCTGAATGTTCCTGCAAGTATTTATTAATTCTGCCTTTTCTGCAGTTGTGTAAAGGAGCGTTTCCAGACGGGTGAGGTTCTCCTCCTCCTCCCCCCTGCTGCCCTGATCGCCCGGCATTACGGCTCTGCCGCAGCAGCCGCCGTCTCTTCGCTCAAACATCTCCCTCGCACCGTGTTGGCAAGGCAACAGGCATCGCAGGGCTTCGGGGAACTCGCTCCCGCGTCTGCGCCCCGATGGGGGAGAAGGGAAGGACCGCAGCAGCCAAGCAATGCTTTAAATACCCGATCATTGTCTCGCTTCGCGTTTGTACAGTTCCTGAAAGGTTTGAAGCCATTCCCAGCACGGGGCTGCCGTGATGCTTACAAGGAACAAGCCGGTGACCGCTCAACAGTGGCTATGGGAAACTGCTGGCAGCCTGTACTGGGAATCACAAACACTGGTATTAATCAGGTTTTTGCCAGGACTTGAGCAATTGCTACCCCAGCCATTTTGCTCATGCATTTGCCCATGCTGCTGGTCTTTAGACAAGCGCCTCTGATGGGGTGCTGCGGAGAGCAATGGCCGTGAAGCAACAGCGATATTAGAAAGGACCCAAGAACAGTGAGAGCCACGAGGCGCTTGCCATCTCTGGGGAAAGGAAAAAACCAACCCATAAAATCAGTGAAAACCGCCAAGAAACTCGTTCTTCCCCCAGGTTTTTTGCCCTTCTGGTTCTCAAGCAAGTCTTTCCCACCTCTGATCCCAGTGTTTTCCCATGCCTGTGGGAAGCCTTGCAAGGGATGTCCTTAAGTGCGGCGCAGCCAGGGAGGACACACGTTGTGCTGCTCATTTGCCACATTTCTAAGCTCACAGACCAGGCTTCAGAGATGAAAGGAGTGTGGTCGGTGTACATTTGTACCCCCTCCCAACAATCCTCCTCTTGCCCACCCTGCAGCATTGAGAACTACCAGCAGATACAAGTCCTGTCTGGCAGCCCACTAAATTGCCCTTAAAAAGGAGAGGGGAGCGTGAGTGTGTTACAGGCTTACAGTCAGAGCTGGCCAGAAGTACAGCCAGGAATCTCGGAAACTGACGCCGTATCCCAGCACCAGTCCTCCAGGTCACCTTGTTTTAGAACTGTGCAAATACAGAGAGACCACTCCACTAAAAATCTATCTTCTTAACTGCTTGAAACTGAATTTAAAATGCATGTATGCAGCGCTTCTATCTGTTCGCTATGCTGAATTTCTCCTTTGGCCTTATGATAAAAGAATGCAGGAAATTATAACCAACCTTCCCCCCAGCCCGGAAAAGGGAATTAATTACTGCAAGCAGAAAGTCAGCGCTATTCCAATAAACCAATGTGATCCATTCAAGCACTGAAAAGTAAGGAAAACATCCTAGAGGCTTGATACCTTGCTAGCCATTCATATTGTGTACCACCGCGGATATTACAGAACAGCTGTGCCCGGGACTATCACAAAGCCAACATTATCTCTACCATTATTGGAATTAAATAAAGCCTCTCCTTCTCTGCACGCAGCACCGATGTGGCCAGGATTACAAAGCAACCTCAAAAAAACCTGCAGTTTTTTGCCGCGCCCAGCTTCGCGGTAGGGTTTACTTCTTTTAGCCAGGATTAGATGATTGCAACGATTGGCAACAAAGTTCCTCAACGCGACAAGATGTGCACATGTGCTCGGTGCCACCTAAAGCCGCCCGGCGCTGCAGGTCAGCTCTCCGAAACACCCTCGAGGAGCCCAGCGCGGGCACAAGAGAGGGATGCTCAGCTGGACAGATTCACCGGTCCCCCGGCACACACGCTCAAACACCAGCTTTTTGACCTGGGGTCATGCTGATCTCCTGCTTCCCCCTCACTGTTGCTCTCCCCCTTCCTCCCTGCAAAGTCCCACCTTCTCTGGCACCAGCCAGGGTAATGCCAGCAGCCAGAAGAATCTGATAGAACTGTTTTTTTACTGCGGTTTTGGCACAAAACCGCGCTCCGGTGCCGGGACTGCCGAGGAGACAGCAGCCTCTTTGCACCGTGGGTTTTGCAAATCCCCAGGTTGAGCCGTGAGGGCCAGGCGGTGCAAGGCTTGCACCGAGCACTGCTGCTGTGGCAGGGGTCCCCCCGGGCGTCTGCGCGGGGGAGAACAACACCTGGCAGCCGTTCAAAGGCAGCGAGCAGGCAGTCGGTATATAAATGGCCTCACCTCTTTCTATTTGTAAATACCGTAGCTGCATTCCGAAATCACAGCCTCTCACAGTTCATCCTTGTGTTCCTACCGTCAGAGCGAAGCACACCCGGCTCCTTCTGCTGACACGTCGCAGGAGACACACGAGACCTTTCACAGATGTTGCCAACAGCAGCTGAAAATCTACCAGACATTTGCTTAGCATTTCTTGAAAGAACAATTTAAATTATACACATTCTTCACAGTTCTTCTCTCAAACCCCAACAGTTTGAAGAGACCTGCTTATTTTTGCCAGTTTTGAATGAACTGTAAGACGGGCCCCCTCGTACTCGGCGCGCCAAGGGTAGAACATTGAAAAACAAGACCCATTTTCAAAGGAAGCACTCTGCAATAAATGACTCAGCGGCTCAGTCGTGAAAGTTTAAGCGTTCAGCAGTCGTCTGTTTCATTCAGGGGCTGCACTCGCATCCGATAGCAAGCAAAATTCCCCCCTTAATCACTGGCATTTGAAAACACTTTATAAAAACCCCTCTCACGTATAATAAGGTCTGCCAAGAACACCCTTCCCCAACGCCCAGAACCCCCGACCTTTCAGTAACGCTGCTGTCAACGAACGGTATGACGCACCGTACGCTGGAGCTACAGACACTCGGTACAATTCAGCGTGGCTATTTTTCCAGTAAGTCACCAAAATTACAGTCTGGCTCAATCTGGCTTTTAAAAGCCGCTTATAAACTTTCAAATAGCTTTTGCTGAAATGCCACTTGGGCAGCTTCTATACTGAAGGTGCTTTTGTTTCGGGGTTGTTTATATATAATTTTTTTTTTTCAACCTGCCAGAGCTGCATATTACGGAAATATTTTTCAGTAAGGTAGGCTAGCTGTTAGCTGGAAGAGTTATATCAGTTTGCAGCTATCATCAATCACTGAATCCTTGCACAGGGTTCCACCTCCGAAGTTACGTTAATAACTCACCCAGACCCGAGCAGCAGCATCCTCCTCTCTGCAACAAGTGCAAGGTGCGAGCGCAGCTCCTCTTGTCAGCTTGCCTCCTTGGGCTGCTGCTTAAAATTCATTACCGTGGAGTAACGATCGCGTGAATGGAATTTATTACACTCAGTTGATGAGATAAAGCACTCGGGTTTTGTGGGAAAACACTTTGACACAGACACCATATGCTTAACACCGAAAATGAGCTAGGTTACTTCAACCAGGAAAATTTCGTTTTCCTACCGCGTATATTTAATTTGGGAGCAGCTCGTCGTCCTGTCACCACCCTGAACACGGAGATCTAAACGGCGTGCCTGGAAATGGATCAGCGAGCATGTGCTTTTCTCCGGTTGGGGATGAATTATCCTTTGCCTGCTACCCAGAGGCAGCCACGAGCAGCCTTTGCAGGTTGATGAATGGCTTCTTAGTTTGGGTTGTGTTACGAGAACAAAACAAACCATCATGAATCATAAGGTTTTATGGGTATGCTGTTTCACATAATTTCCTAAAAAAAACCCCCACCGAATTACATTCTGCTCATTAGCAAACCTTCCTGTACAAAGCAAAGGATTTTGAGAGCGCACAGCAAGCCGATTACACAGAGGTAGTGTGAGGGATAGTGGATAACGAGTGAAGTCAAATTCTGTTTTAATATGCCCAAAGAAACAACAATGTAATCAAATGGGGCTAGGGTATTAGAAAAGCAGGAAATTCAGCTGCCATGCTCTTTGTTTCAATCTGAAACGCAATATAACGAACTCAACTTGCCTCTCATTCCACCAGAGGCTGCCAAAGCCATGGGACACGGGTGACACGCAGGCTGGGCTGGCCGAGCCGCCGGCACCGACGGCCACGAGCCCACCAGGTCCCTCGCTGCTGGCGACCCTGGTGTGAGCGGCAATGACCTGCGAGCACTGGTCCGTGGGATGGGAAACACTGATCCCCCAAACCTCACAGCAGACGTTATCAATGTGAAATTGCCAGTTGGCATTCATTTACCCTGATTCTGCAGGGCTCTGTGGAGCTACGAGGAGGCACAACGTTATTAAGGAAGCAGTACTGCTGCTGTATTTCAGACTGAGCTGCAATATACACTGTACCTGCCGTCTTACTCAAATTCCCAGAGGGATGAGCTTTTCAAGCTGGCTCAGAGGCTTTTTTTTTTGTTTTGTTTTCGAAACAAACATTGGCAAAACATACTCTGATAGGCAAGTTACCCGCATAGACAGAAGCACGCCTGCCTCCGAGCAGACCTGGCAATAATTAACTGCAGAAGCCAAAGGGCTTTTTACTCAGATTTCATTTCTTGTTTGGTTCCTACCAAACTCTACAGACAACATTCAGAAGAAGCAAGCTTTAAAATACTTAAGTACAAACCCAGGTCATCAATAAGTATGCGTAACAGTAAGCATTGCTTATTTACAAAATGTACGTTGTAATACGCTTCCTCATCTGGAAGCATCCTGCTAGCGCACCAGCCACAGGCTTGCATCAGCTTTGCACTTCGGTTTGGGATTATTTGTGACTGGGAGCTTGAGCCCAGCAACCATGAGCCCACCCAGTTTGCAAAGCTCCCGCGTTATTCCAAGCTGCCAGATTTTCCAGCTGGTCCCCGCTGATGCAAAACAAGAAGGTTTTGGTGCTCTGGGACTGGCCTCCATCCATAAGCAGCATCCGAGGCACGGCTCACGTGTGGGGCAGCCTGGCCACAGTCGCCTCGTGACCGACGGCCGCATCCCAGTGCCTCCTGGCAGGGTGGGAGCTGCTGGTTTCGTGCACTCTAACAAGCTGGATGGGACCTTTGCCATGAGGCACGGAGGGCGGCCACCAGCCTACGTGACACAGTGCCCATCACCAGCGTCCATCCCGGACTCGTTATCCCAACTGCTGCTTTCCAAAGACCCACTGGGGTGGGAGGCTTGGGGAATAAAAGGCTCAGCCGGAGCAGCTCCTCCATCCCCTACCATGCCATAGCTAATGAGGATGGTGCTGAAGACCTTCTTCCGAAGGACCACGTGATTGTTTTGCTATAATGAAGACCTGCTCAACTGAGAAAATGACTTGCAGTACTTTTCTGGTCTGAAAAAACGCTCAACAGTGCCACAACCCCACCGCCAAAAAATCATTAACAGCGCAATCCCAAAGAGCCGCAGCTTCTCAGTCATCTCCCCTTGCTAAGCACCACCCTCCCCTGGGCTGGAGCCCGGGACCAGAGCTAGAGGGAACGTTTCAAATGGTGATCCCAATTAACAAGCCCACATCTATTCATGTCAAAAGGCTTCGCAGCTTCCATTGAAAGTTTTGCTTTTGTCTTCCCGCCGTTCCCTTCCCAGAGTAAGGGCTCATTACTGATGGAGACCAGTTTTGTAATTGGTTGGGAATGCGGTTCTCAGCACAATACCCCGGAGAGGCTGCTTTATGAGGTCTCCTCATACTACCGAAGAATGCCATGAAAACCCCGAACCCAGATGTCTGGCTCGAAACCAGGGAACTTGGCGGGCCCGAGATTTCCATTGCGCTGACGCTGTGCTGCTGCAGCGCTGCCAGAGCACTGTACTTCTGTAAGGGCGGCGTTCACAGACCGACACTGTAAAATAAAGAGCATAATCGCTACCGCGTCCTGCCAGCCCTCCTCGCAGAAAACAAGCCCGTCCGTTTTCAGCAAGAGCCTTCTACCAGCACTGCAGCCTTCTGCAGGTGAGGCCATGCCATCTCACCGCAGAAGGGAGACCATTCCTCTTAAGGAAAGGTATAGATAACGCGCAGGCTCATGCCTCATAACGTCACTTTGATGTATCAGACCTCGGCACACCATTTAGCCGGAGACAACGCTCTGAGTGTTGATCTCCACATGCATTTTTAATGTTTTCAGATTTCTGCACACAGCCTTTGCCATTCCATGATCAGTATAGAAGCCAGAAAGAAATTCAGGACCTTTACTCAGAAAGTTTTGCCCAAGTACAGATGTGACGGCATCTTCTGTCCACAGGGAGCGAGCAGTCAGAGCATCTCACAATTGGAGAGGGTCAGCAAATGCCCTGCTGAAGGGTGGCTGTCAGTCAGGGGCGACACCCAGATGGAGCCAAAATTGGGGCAGACTGGACAGCGTGGCACGGCATGGCATGGCATGCCTCCTCCTCCGCCGGGGTCAGAGCCGCTGAAGCCGAAGGGCAGCCTGGCAGCAGTTTATCAAGGGAGGCCACTACGTATTACAGAGAGGACGGCCGCATTCTGGGCAAGCACTTCGCAATCACAGAGATAACTAACGGCAAATTTCACAAAATGGAGAAACAGGTCAGAAAATTCTCTTGCCATGGTTCTGAGACTACCCACGTGTCAATGCCCCCACCAGTAACGGTCAATGAAACAATACAGTGGGCTTATCCACATTATCTGCTCACACGTGGTTTAGAGCAAAGTTTGGATTGAAGCCACGTCTTCCAGTTTCTGCTTGGACTGGAAGACAAGGGATGACCACGGGCAGTGAGAGGAGGTGCCACCAGAAAAGCACCTATTTCTCTGCAACAAATTCTCACCCTGCAAGAAACACGCTCCCCGCCTGACCGTCCAGGATGGCCGTAGATCACGATACAACCAGCAGAACATACAGCCTAGGAGAGTCCACAGGAATTTAAATACTAAGGGTGTCTACAGTCGCATCGCTTCAGTGCCAAAAGCACTCCAGGAACATAAAATAAACGCAGTGAAAGCCTCTTAGTGAGGCTGCCAAGCTCGAAAAGCCAGCCCTCCGTTTAATTAAGGGAGCCATGCAGTACCAGGGAGCTTCCCCAGCGCGCCTGCACAATGCATCAGCACACCTGAAGAAAATGGAACCACTGTCCACCACAAATAAAAAGATTTTTATTAGTTCAGCACATTTGCTGCTGCTGTTTGCCACTCATGATGCAGCTTCCCAAAATCCCCTGCTCCCGGGAGTCCTGCTTCCACCAGAGCTGCAAAGGGGCAGCCTGGGGGCTGCAGATGAGCAGAAAAAACAACGTACAGCTCTGGTTTTGCCAAAAAACCCAACCCCCAAACACCACCACAAAACCACCACGCAGTAGGACTGCAAGGCTTAGGAAGCCGAAAGAATGTACAGATGCCCGCAGCAAGGAGCGAAGCCGTCGGTCAGCCAGTATGAACCAACACAACCCACGCAAGGTGCGCCGACGCGTCAGAGCTGCAACATGCACCGGCTCTCCAAGCCACCTCTCACCAGCCTCAAAATGCTCCTCCTCTGCAGCACAGGAGGTAAAAGAGCTTCTCCTGGGTCAGGGTGCAAAGCCAACCTCCCTAAGCCTTCTCCACTGTCCCACCGGGCAGGAGCACTTCAAGCCTGGCAATGAAATTAAAAAAGGATAAAGTAGAATTACCGCAAAAAAAGAACATACAGAAAGTCCTCAGGCTGAGGCTGCAAACCACAGGAAATTCATGTTTTTACTCATTTGAAACAAATGTGAATGTTCCTTGTTTGTCAGCTAAGATCCCATCATCGCAACCCTTCCACCCCCAGAGGGGGTTACAAAAAGGAATGTTTTCTGGAAGTAACACCCATAGCGTTTGAAAGATAGTCTTTCTACGAGAAAGAAATTGCAGATTGGGCTGCTAAAAGCATCAGCCTGCTTATCAATCTAAGAGCAGCATCTTTAAAGGTCACAAGTGGAAAAAAAATCAAAGACTCATTCTAATTCCTCACAAACAGGAGCTCGTTTTTCAAAAATCCACCCTGCAGTGCTCAGTAACATGACCTTTCACTTACAAAGAGAACAGCGGATTTCTGTCTCTCATGTGTTAACCTCCCTTCTTTTCCATAAATTAAACAGAGTCTCGATACCATCGTAACACGCTTTTTCCAGCAGTCCCCCTGAAGTTTCCACAAGCTGTTTCGGTTTTGGTGTTGCTGAGGGTCTTGAGCCCACGCAATCATGGGCAAACAGAAAAAAGCCAAACCTGGATGAAAAATGCCGACGCACAAAGTCTGTGGGCACAAAAACCTGACCGGGAACCACCCAGAGGTTTCACGTAGCGTGGGCCAACAGGCACGTTGGCACTTCAGTATAAACATGCACTTTTCTGTCTGTTACCACAGAAGTCCTGGATGCCAATCCGATCATCATCCCACGTTTGTTAATACGTTATCAGGATGATACCGGCTTCTGGGAATGGGAATTTTTCATGCTACCTGGCGTATATACGAGGACGACACAAAGTGAGGAAACTTGACAATGAGAACAAGACCTGTCCTCTCGAAACCTTTCAGTTTCTCAACATCTACAAAAAACTCCAAATCAAAACCGGAGTAGAGTTGGCAAATACGTGCTGGTGGAGCCGAGTACAGTCTGGAGGACAGAGCTGTTTGTGCAGTCCTCAGGGGAGGTGGCAGCATGCCTTTTTTCAATCTTAGCCCATTGTAATTACTCCTGACTGCAAAACCCCAACCAGAGGAACCCCCAAGAGCCAGAGTCACTTTCGGGGTGGGGATGTTAACCTGTGTTCCCACCCAAGGAGGCAAAGGAACAGAGTTACTACCTCCTACGACATAGTACACCCACAAACAGGCTTAACGTGATTTGCTTGGAAAGCCGCGTATTTAACATAACAGTTACATTTTGGCAGCTACAAAAGCTGGCAACGCGAATATAGGTCGATCTTATACTTCTGTACTTACTCATAACGATCTTCATTGGTTGCATGATCTTTGCCTACTTGTTTGCACTGCTTTGCCTCTTTTACAGGAGCAGAACAGACGACATTTACCACTCCTGCTTTGCAATTATCTCTTCTTTCAGCTGAAGGTATCCGAAATGTCAGCATGGGATTCCACCCACACCCATCGCTGCCCAACTTCATTTTGGCCAGCAACACTCGCGCGTCTCCACCCTGCTTTGCAGTTTCTCCTGCGTGACAGATTAGCTTAAAGAAGAGCTCACGCTGTCCTAGCACCCATCCTTTGGTGTGCAGATGATCAAAGGTGGGCTCCCGAGGGATGAGATAACCTTTGCCATCCCCTGGCAAACTTCTTGTTGCAGCTCAGCCTGTAGCAGGCTGGGCAGTGGCGGAGCGCCCCAAGCAAAGCTTTGGCTGTTCGTCTCGCACGCTTGTAAGGGGGACCGAAGTGAAGAATACCTGTCACACTACCCTGCATGCTCTCCCAGGTCTGCGCTGAATGTTTTGCATGCTTTTTTCCTCTCTGACATGCACTGTCATCACGCGACTAATACTGGTGTGATTTGCCAATTTATAAGGCATGGCAGGAGCAGCGCGCAGGGCTGCTGACTTCCGACAATTGCCACAAGCGTGACAACAGGATTTGACTATTAGCTGCGAGGTCAATTGGCTTCCCGTTGGCCGAATCGGATCCTTCCTACCATACAAACCTCCAGAAGGACTCCCTCAGCTTATGTTTTTTAATGGAAACCTTTTGCAAAGCTACAGGAACTTGAGACTTGCTTGAGCCAGCTGACTGCGCTTCTGCTGGGTCCCTGCTATGAGAACAGAAGCGCTGCAGTAATGAGAAGCAAAAGTTCCCGAGTGCTCCAACAGAGCTACAACAAGTGAATGTGTTTCTCCGGGTCTCCTGCTCTACAGCTGACCTCCCTCAGGCATCTCCCACTCAAGGGTCTGTGGTACCTGAGAGCAACAAGGCGAAAGAGCCAGACGCCCCTACAGCCGCGGTACCCGCCTGAAGTAACTAGAAGGCAGACAGACAGACAAATGTTCAGCTCCACGATAAGGAACAAGGTGGTACGAAAGGATCGCTTTGATCCCTTTACAGGTTGACAGAGCCCTAAGCATATCCACGGTTGCTTCTGTCTGCTTCTGTCTCCGGTAAATGTTTAATACAAGAAAAACAGGGTGATGGGTACAAAACCGGCAGAGAAAGCCATCGTACTCAAGAGCGCTGACTGGCAGGCTGCAGGGCTGGCACCGTCCCGGTCCCTCCCAGTTCCACCAACAAACAGATTCTGCAAAAATATCCCGTATTCCTCCTATTGCCAAAAATGGGAAACTCGTAGCAGCCTTCCCTCGATGATCCTCGCAGAGGAGGGCGGTGAGTGGGTTCTGCTGAGCTATCAGGACCAACACCATTTGAGCGTTTATGAGCGATGTGATTAAAGCTCAAGGCAGCGGGTAAGGGGGCTGTGGGAGGGGAGTAGCTAGCATTTACATCAAGTTTTGCGAACTCTCAGAAGAGAACTGACAGATGACTATGCTTCCCTCCACCCCCAGGCTTTTGGAGGCGAGTCACAGCTGAGTCAAAGGCTTCGGTCCGAGGTGAGCGTGACCACGCTCAGCTGAGATGGACCAGCATCATCATCTTCCCCGAGTCATCCAGCAACCTCATCTCGAGAGCTAATTCCGTTCCGTGGGTTCATGAATTATTGATCTCTGCCGCTGTATCAATAACAGGCAGGCAAAGCAGATCACAGGCAATCCACACGCCGCAAAAAGGAGAAAGCAACACTGGAAAACTCGGTACAAGCAGCGAAGTGTCTTATTTGACAAATTTCAGTTTAGTTGTGTATTTCCAGCAACGCCCTTCATCCATATCGTTATCCCCATTATTTTATATCAGCTCCGTGCTTTTAATTCTAACTTTGTCTGGAAAATATTTCTGAGAACAGTCTTTGTTCGCCACCCACCCCTGCAAGGCTGTTGCCAGCTCCCATAGTGGTATCGCAGACAGCATGTGCCAGATGAAGAGAATGGCATGTACCTGTCACTCTTTGTAAGAGCAGCTATTTCTGGCTTGGATTTACATGCACAGCCTTCTGCATATTGCTTGAAATCTCCATTTTATAGAGGAATCTGATGTTACCTGAATGCTGACAGCAAGCGGGCAGCACCAGGGTGTCCATGGCTTGTGTTGGAAAGGGCTAACGACAATGCTCAGCTCACGGCTCATTTCTTCATAGATTTAATTAGCGCAAAAGGCTTTAGTCTTCACACTTGCAAAAAGGTATCTTCCATCTTAAACTAGGGATAATAAGGGCGGTAGAGCTAAATCTCCAATCAATTTAGAGACACTGCGATGCTGAATGAGAACTGATGAGAAACTAAATAAAAATGCTCTTTTGTGCTCAGACCTGTTACGCTCAGACGTTGCAATTCTCTTTTGCACTTCAGAGCTCCAGCACAACAGCCTGTCCTGGGGAAGCTTTTTGGACCAGACTTTTTGATGTACCTTCCCGAAATGTGGCCTCGAATGACTAAATACTGCACAGAGAACCACAACTGCTCACCCGCGCCTGTTCAAAGGCAGCAGAGGAATCGGTATCTACTGCAAATGGGCAAGGGAAAGGGAAAACAAGCAAAGGGAAAATCTGGGTTTGTATTTCAGCATGTGCAAAGCATGCAGAAGGAATGAAACCTGGCAAAAATTTAAAATGCTTTAAAGCTACCTCTGTATAGCAGTGGGTGAAATTCCTTGCTGATAGAAAAACATGATTTCAGATTACCTACTTTAAGAGTATGGTAGATGCAAATTAACAACTTTATTTTTATCCCGCCTAAATTAGGTTACAAACAGGGCAACTAACAACTCAACTGATCTAGGGAAAAAAGTACCAGTTTTGTATCAACAGAAAACAAATTATTGCAGGAAGCTGTACTAGACTTCGACAGAAACACGAGCACCCACAATAGGTTGGGTTTTTTTTCCCCTGCCTGAACACATTTTTCCATGTAGAGAAGCATGGTTCACTTGGTTTACACGTGATCACTTTTTTCTACAGGAGACATTTAACCAAAGAGAGCTGCTTAACAAGATGCCACATTCAGCACCTGTGAAGTCCCGGCTCTCCACTCACCGCATATTGTACCGATACACCTTCAGGATGCTAACGCGGGGGAGCGCGGTCAAGGGGCTGATACACGCTAACGTACACAGGAGACATGCTGATCCAGAGACCCCAGACCCAAGGACAAGAGTGCCTTAGGAGACAAGGCAGAGCTCAGGCACAAGGAATAAGCTTGCGATTCCTGCTCTGCCTGCCTGAAGGAGGCTACCAGACATCTGCAAGGACCAAAGGGCCATGCTGAAACCGCGGCTCATCCCTGGGGTCAGCCACCCCTGCAGCAGAGCACACCAAGGTGCTGCCTGGCTCAGCCCCTGCCAGCCCAGGCGGGTGCCACGTCGAAGGCTCAGCCTTCCCAGGCACTGTAATACCGCAAAATGAGAACAGATGATGTTATTTTACGTTTAGGTATCACTTGAAGCCTTTCTGACGCTCAGTAAAAGAGCCTTCAGCCCCCAAAGCAAATGTTGAAAGCGTGGATAGCAACAGCTAAGACAACACGAGCTCCTCCTCTGGTGTCTCATCGCTCTCCATCACCATCCTCCAGCCAAGGCACCGCAGCTGCAAAGCCCACCCTCAGCCGTACTGCAATATCGGCTACCGCACAGCCCGCGACGGCCTGACTGCAAACTCCTCCTGTTAAAACACCTGGTGACACACAAACATACCACTGACCTCAATGCAACCGGGGTGCCCGGTATCGCTGCACGCATTGTGCGTACGCAGGTCAAGCTCCCGAGAGCCGTGCTGCTCTGCATTGACCACAGCACTTTCCTAAGCAAATTTACAGTGAAACCACCAACTGCTGGGTGGGGAGGCGCGGCAGCCCCTGCTAGGACGCCTGACTGCGTGGGGAAGAGCTACCCAGCAAAAAGCTGGCTTTGCTTGAAGCAGACACACCGTTATAGATGGTGGAAACAACAGCCCTCACCCTTGCTAACCGCTGACTTACAGCTAGGGACCATCACAGCTGGCAGCCAGAGAGCTGCGAGAAAAGGTGGCATCTGCTGGGAATGTGAAGGGAGCTGGTGCGATCACCTCTACGGGTTTCCCCTGGAGAAACAGTGCAGCAGGAGTCACAGAGCTAGCAGAGTCGGTACTCGAAGGTGCCTCCCACCCGCAGGATGCTGTGCAACGCTTTAACGACGGAAAGGGTGAAGATGCATTTTTTCATCCTACCGCTAAATATTAGTAAAAATACAACCTTGAAAAGGCCAAGATGTCCACGTTACAAAACTAGGAAAAACTTCTCTCAGAATGAAGATTCCCACTTTACAGAGCTCTCCCAACTGTGCATCCACCTGTGCTCAGTCCCGTGGCTGACGTGCTGCCCTGCAGGGCACCGTGTTGACTCCTATTTCAAGGACCCTGCACACGTGTGTCACGCACCAAACTCGTCCCCAGCTGCGGGACCCAGGGACACCGGCAGCAAGGCAGCCCCGGGACAGCACAGCTGAGCAACGGCGCGTGATGCGCTGCCTTTGAGGTGCCGGCATCCATGACCACATCCCGCCAGCAGCGCTGAGCAAATACAGCAAGAGACCCCAAAGCAAGAGTGACTTGGTGTGGGCACTGCTGCCTCCTCGCCTGGGAGTCACCCAGTCCCTTCCCTTGCTTTCCTTACGGGTGCTCATGTTGTCACAAGACATCATCAGTAAAATGAACAACACAGATGTTAAAAAAACCAAAACCAACCCATTCAACCACCCCTTCAATGTACAAGGCAAGAGATGACATTAGCAGCACTGGGGCCGCACAGATGACTGGCTAATACAAGCACCGTAAGTAGAATTTCACGTTCCTTCGATTTCCACTTGGGCAAGTGCCTTCAAAAAGTTCCCACCCTAGAAAAAGTAATGAATTCTAGTTTTCTTAGTACAGTAATAATTCTCTGCTCCATTTCCACAAGAGCTACTTCTCTTTAGTAACGGCTATAAACTCTGATCCTTACCAGAATTCACCGGCTCGCCCGCACCAGCTTCATTTCAGGATGAAAGCTGCAAAGGTGAAAAGAGTTTCCCAACTGAAATTGTGAGACCGGCCTCAAAAATAGCATCGCGTTAACTCCAGTAGTCAGTGAAAAGCCTTAAAAGGAATTTACTTTATGTGAACTCTTTGAATCAAATGACTTCACGTTTTATCACCTCGAGTAAGACCGAACAGCAATAGAAAAATCTTTCAAATGCAGTAAAATAAAAGTTCAGCGTGAGATTCTGGATGATTTTTAGTGCTCTTCATTTGAGTCAGATGTTCCAATACTGGAGCTGGAACATCCTTGAAGTAATTGCAAGAGTTTTCCCTCCCTTTTTAAAAAGAGAAGGTGGAAATGCTGCAGTCACGCAAACAGTACAAGGCAGCGTTACACCGAGGACCATTTACTTTCTGTATCTTTATAGAACTTAACTACAAAAATAACAGCTGTATCTACAAGTGCTGTGCCTACAGGAGCCACACGCCGAGTTACGGCAGGGCGATGAGAGATGCTGGCCCGGCCCAAGCGCATCCCTCTCCTGCCGGCGGCGGCACTTTCCATGTGGGTTTTACCATTCCCCACAGAACGGGCTCCCACCTTCCCGAAAAGGCCAGAGGCCACTGCAGAGGGGCACAGCTGCCACTCCTCAACTGCTCACAACACATACATTTCTTTTCTTATACGACACCAGAAATGGTTGGCACCTAGCTGTACAGCTAGAAGGTACTTCTGAAAGCCAGGGTCTCTCCGATTTCTTAAAGCAGAGCTTTAAGATGTGCTTTTACAAAACTGATGTGTATGGATGCAGCAGCCGGCGCGCGTGGGACAGCCCGGTACCCGGCACTGCTGCCCACCCGCACCCTGCCCAGCTCCCGCAGCTGCCAGCGCCGGGAATGTCAGCAGCTCCCGCAGGGATGTTTTATGCTTTCTGCTATTCCAGCTGGGACTGCTCTTTCCGCCCTCAACGCTGCAAAACATTGACAAGCTGGAAAAGGAATCATCCACCAGTTTGGAACTGAAGGATGACAACAACAAAACCAAAAACCTGATCCCAACTTTGGGCTGCCGAGGCGAGCGTGACGCTGAGCCGCGCAGAAGCGCCGCGCGGGGAACGCGGGGGCTGTCATGGGCACCTCCTCCCTTCCCGCAGGCGGGGAAGGGCCCGCCGGGCAGGCCATGCACGCACAGCACGGAACTAGGTTTGAGCTTTCCTTTCCCGACAGAAGCCAAAAATTGGATTCCAGGGTGAGAAAACAGAGGTACGGGCATCCCCGGGGTGCGGGAGCCGCCCTCAGCGCCGCCGCCCCCCATCACGAGCATCCCCCCACGCCAAGCGGCACCAGGGAGGCTTTCATCAGGGATACGCTGGATAAAACCTCTGCTTTCTATAGGAGACTGACCGAATCTACAGGGATATTACGTGCAAATTGTCTGGTTAGAATAATAAATAGCGGGTTCGCTTTATAATGTCGGACGTGCACAACGCGTTCATTTGTGATCCAAGCCTCCGATTTAAAGGAGAAAGAAAGGATCCTCGCCTGCCTGGAGATAAACTTAAGTAAATAATGTTTGCCATCAACTCCAAATGAAGAATGACAGTTAAATTTTATAATCATCTTCACAGCTCCAGGACTTACTTTATATTTTCTCAGGCTCATGACCCAGGGGTTGTCATAGCAACTAGGAAATCCTACCTTATCAGCCTCTTACATTTACATTCCTTACGGCTGCTTCCCTTTATGAATTAAATCCATCACGGTCTTCTATTCTCCAAATAAGAAGTTCTTAGGATTATCTCACAGAAACAAGGATCAAATGCTTTGATTGAAACACTATGCAAAAGCTAATTCACTGGTGGTTTTCTTTAAGGGAAGATTGACTGTGCTACAAATAAATGGCTCCCATCCAAGTTTGCAGTTGGCAGCCTTCTCACCAAAAAAAGTTGGGAGAACAAACATGGATTTTGCAGTATGTTCATGGTGGTCAAAAACACTGCTACATCTGGACAGCAAGAGCAGCATCTGCTTGGCCGAGAGGTCTGCAGATCAAGAGCTTCCACAGGGCACCGATAAGGTCACCCTAAGCATGAGTTTGCGTGCCACGACAATTAGGCTATTATAACCGACAGTACAATTACACCTATGCAAATCCTCCCGTTTGCAGCCAGGGCTATGGCTGGAGGGAGCAGGTGCTGAGTCCGAACACAGCATCACCGCGGGGCGGGCAGGGCTGGAGCTGGGGGAAGCTTTGCTGTGCACACAGATGAGTGGTGAAGCTGTGAAAGAGGGCAAATCCTGCACGTGTCCCTCTTTGTCGCCTTTAATATATAAAACCTCAGCTGCAGAGTTACCTAAGCAGACCTTCTGATTCAGCTTGTTATCTCCTGTACCTTGACTGGTTTACGTAGATTTAAAAAAAAAAAAACTTGAGGAATTATACAGCTGCTTTCCCAAGCTTGAGGAAGATGAATCCCTGAAATGCAATTAGCTGCCAGGCGGTCCAGCCCCGGGGCTCAGCACCCCATCAGCCAGGGAAGCAGACGCGTGCCTGGCCCCTGCTCAGAGGCGACCCAACCTCTGCGTTCAACATACAGAAAGCAACACAAATTCAGCGCTCCAGAGAAAGAAAGCAAAAGAAAGGACCAAATAAACAGATGTCCATCAAGCACAGGAATGAATTTCAGACATTTACCAGAGCCCCTATATTCAAGCACCACGCGTCAAGAAACACGCATCTCATCGCGCGCGTATGTTGGCTTACGGATGCCAAGCCAGCCAGCCTGGGTATCTGTTTAGTTGTGCTAAATACGCAACCAAGTACAGCACTTGTGTTCAAAGACAAGATGTCATTAGGAAACAGCAGAAAGTCTCATTATGTAGATTGTGGGGGAGGAGGGGGAGACCATTTAATTGTCTAAATTCGATTCTTCTGCAGTCAATGGGCCCAGAGTCAGAGCATAGTTAAGTATTCAGAGCAGCAGCAACAACAACGCTCATCTCTGTCCTAAACAATATGGAAATAAAATAAACTTTAATTCCCAGAATGTTTTCTGCAGGAGTCTTTTGATTAACAGAACTCTTATAAACTGTAATGAATTTCATAAAGGCAACTCTACATTTACAGACCTACAGGCATCAAGAGTTTAATTTAGTTAATGTACTTTTTATTCATTATTGGTCCTCCACAAGAAGCTGATCACCAACTTGCAGAGTGCATTGCTTAATTATCCATGCTGCACTTCTTAAAATGAGAACTATTTAAGTTGTCTGTCAATACGGCACGCAGGGCAGCGGCTGTGATCGATTGATGCAGTGAGAGCAATGCAGCTGGAATGCCAAAGACCAGCAGCAGCATCACACTGTTGCACTGAAAGACTTGGGGAGTATGTGTGAAGCAAAACAATCAGGAACTCCTCTCGAAGACTTAGAATCCTTTCCGATACCATCTCCTGCATTTACAGATGGGGAGCAGACTCCAGAATTCCTCTTGCATGCACCGTGCATCTTAGCTGCAGTGCAAACAGCTCCTGAACATCTTGTCCGGGCAGCTTCAAGCCAGAAGTCAGTATGAGTTTTGCTTTATCTCCTTCCTCCATATTGCTATAGGGAGGGCAATGGAGATGCGCATCCCAGTGCCCTGCCGGCTCCCTCTGTTCCCCAGGACACGTGTGCCAACATCAGAATTGGTCCCTCAAGAGCGCCGTTCACCTCCGCACACCTGGGGAAGCCGAGGTTTAGAATAGCACACGTTTGCACCAGTCCTGCCTCCAAGTCAGCAACTCAATAAATGTGAACTATGGTTCCTCTGACAAAGTGAACGGAGACAAAAGCTGCATTTGCCAGGAGAAAAAGCCCTGGGAAAGCTCTAGGGCCAACCGAGGGTGCCGTTCTGCAGAGAGATCCCCCCCTCTGGACTGAAATCCCACCCACCGACATCTTCATCACCTGCAGGGTTTGACCATCTTATCTTTCCCTTCCCAGTAACAGAGGCGATGCTGTATTTCAGGGAACGCTACGACAATCTGATGGGTGGCCGAGGATCTGTGCATGTGGAGCCACGTCTGCAGGGACGGCGTGTGATAACCTGCCTCTGGTCCGAGTCGAGGGTGGCCTGAGCCTGGAGAAGGCACCGCACGGGACCTGGCGAGACTCTGCTTACCGGCTCCCAGGGCACCGCAAGGGCAGAGCAAGCGGGGGATCTGCCAGCGCCAGCCTTCCTCGGCGCGCCTTTACTGAAATATTCAAAATCGGCGGATCAATAATTCATTATATAATATGATAAAAGGTAATCCACTGTTTGAAGTCAAAGCTTAAACAAACTCCCCTTCAGTTACAGCACCGCGAGGTCTTACAAATTTCAAGACACTCAGCGCAACGGTGAAAGGCAGGAAGATGCGGTCAGAAGGGGACGGATACGTCCCTGATCCTGAACTTCCCAATCCCTGTTGGAATGGAAACCATGTACAGCTATGACCTAAGCCAGGAGCCCTTTGCAAAGGGACGCTAATTCAATATTAAGTAACATAAGTCAATATTCGTGTTCCCCCTTTCATCCAATATCAACTAACAGGAACGGTAATGACGTGTCACCCATGACCTCTTAAACACGCTCCTTATGTTAGCAGTTTAATGTTTATTCTCCCCTTCAAGCAGATGACTCAAGTTGAGTGAAAATTTACTTTGGGCGAAGGAATACCTACATGGCATTAGTGCAATCCTCCAAAAGAGCAGAGGCACGGTTAATGCCCCTTTTTAAGACTGTATGCCGCGATTTGACAGAAACTGAACGCTTTGCTTTAACAGCCCAGGCTGGAACTCAGGCATGTGGAGCAGGAACACAGGGACCTGATTTCAAGGAGATCAGACCAGCTTTGCCACCAGTTCCACAGCACTTGCCCAAGGTGTGTCAGAGCTGGAAATACGAAAGGTGCTGTAGCTACTGGACACTGAACTTCCAGACTTGTAAGAGGCAAACATAGCGGGCGATTTCTTGTGCTCCTCATCTGCCTCAAGTCTTTTAGGAGTGCATAAAAAGATAAGTACCTAAATCGAAAACGTATCTACATTCACAAACACCTCACTGGCACAGTAAGCGCCAACTGTGAGATGCATGTGAAAGGCAAAATCAAGTATCCCTGCCTTCTCCAGCATCCACTGAGCATCACAAATTCTTTTGCAAAGCCGGTAGCCACAATAGTGGCTTGTTCTTTGCCTAAAAGGCCACAACAGCGCACAAGAAACCCTGCTGATACTTAAAAGGCATGGATCCAAGGTCAGCCAGGCTCAGAGCCAAGGCTCCAGCAATAAACCATCAGATCTGTTCCGAAGTGGGGAAAGGAAAAGACCTTTTAATTGTAGAGCTCTAGGAGTCTTTCATATTAATTTAACGTTCACCTTGAAAAGCGAGCTTTCTTCAGACCCTCGGCAGAGCGCGGAGGACGGGGGAGACCAACTCCAGGGAGGCAGAATGCTTTTCCCCAATGCTGAACCACATGATAATCAAGATTATAATGGAAAGACGACAAACGTCAACATCCCAAATCCAGCCATGTGAAGCTCCTACAAGCCTGCCCATGCCCTCAAACCCTGCCCCATCCGCTCCCACGAGTGGCATCAAAACCACACCTGAGGATCTATAGGTGCTACAAAGATAGCTGCTGTGGGAGAAACGTCATTCGTAAACTGAGTGAGAAAGTTCATTAAATGATAAAAATTCCAGCCATGCTACCAGGATGTAAATTGCATTCATACCCAGAGCTGACATCTTAAACAGTTTAATTTAGGTACAGCTCTTAGCAGCGTTGGGTGTCTGCAACAGAAACAGATGCCTTGAATCATTTCAAAGTATGCTCCTGTCAGAAATGTCCTTTCTGACACCAAAATCAATTTCCTTCTCCTTTACTAACTACTTTTCCAAAAATAGATCGGGAAAAAGTTGCCTCAATTTTATCCTTTGTGAGTGGTACAAAACGTGCTTTTAAGCTTTAAGGAAGAAGATGGTAGCGTGCAACACGTGCAACTGCGGTAATTAGTACTGTTTTGATAGAGCAACTGGCAATGAGAATGAACCTGATCCATCTTCATTATGGAGATCTATAAAACCTTTGACAAGCCTCGTATAAAAGGCAGACAGGCTGCTTCCTCGCATTTACACCGGCGCTTCCGCACAAGGCGGCACGAACCACGGCGGCTCTGGAAATGGCACCGGCAGAGCGCAGCCCTGCGAGCCCTGCCCTGCCTCTCCCCCTCCCCGCACGCTTCGCAGAGCCCTGTGTGAGCAAACGCAACGTACCGGACCCGAATTATTTCACACTGACGGTCAAACAAATGCCTCAGCAGTGGCAAAGACTTTGCTGTGCATATTTAAGCAGGCGCTGCACATCGTGCCTTTTCAGTACGTGTGCAAATGCAATTAAAACAAAAGGCGTAGCTACCTAGCCATGCAGTTGGTAAAAAAACCCAACCAGAAAACATCCTTCGATCTCTAAAAGGACACAGCAACAAACAATGTTTCCTCGTTCAGCAAAAGGACTGCTTTTAACACAGAAGACCTCTCCTGCCCAGACTGCTGTGGAGTAAAGGAATTGGAAGAAGTGCTGCTTTTCCTCCTAGGCTGATGATCTTTAAGGTTTTTCCAACCTAAATGACGATTCTGTGAAGTACAAAATGGCACACTCGATGCAGTTCGGTTTCCAACCGGTACCCGGGACCTCACCCACCAGGCCAAGCAGCCTCCCTTCCAGCTCCGCTCTTTGTTCGATCTGCAATCCGCCCCACTCCCACCTCTCCCACAAGCTCCCTCACCTTTGCTCCCCCCAGGAAAAGGCAATGATCCCGACCTCCTGGGTGGAAGCACTCTAACAGCCACCCATAAAGAAGCATCACCCAGGAATCCGGCTTTCTTGTTGCTAACCTGACGCTGAAACACTGGAAGAGTGACCTGGTCCCTGGAATTCTTGGGAAAGCCGCTCCCATTGTAGGGGCAGTGAGACCCCCCCAACCCCAACCCTTCCCTCAGCCGGAAAATCTGCTCCTGAGCCCCACAAAGAGCCAAGAGTAATAAATAACAAGGCATTGGGTCACACAGAAAACATGGGAGGCTCCTGAAAATGACTTGCCTAGTAATGCCAGCATTGGCATCATTACCGTACTGCCTTCAGCAGAGCCCTTAGCGATCCTCAGCCCACAGACAACGTGCCTATCGCTGGCTGCCTCCATTCAGAGCTTTAAAATGCTTGGGTAGTTTAACTTTTGCCCCTGAACACACAAAGATATTTTCAAAACTGCTTACCTACAAACACACCACCCCAGACTTTACGGTCAACAGCTACGTGTACACTAAAACATGTAAACGTCAATATTTTCCACTTTTTTTTTTTTTTTTAATCCTGTACAACAGAAAAACCTGTAACGGTTTGTGTTTGGTTTGTGTTCTAAAAGGAAAACCTGATGCGGAAAAGCAAGCTTGAAACAAGCTACAAAAATATAGCCCGAAAAAGCTCATATTCCTGAAAAATGGATTCAGAGGTTCACAGCTGAACAATGAATCAGCTGGGTAAGGGCATCTGCATATCAAATTAACATGGTTGGGGAAAAAAGGGGCCTTCAGCAGCCATAAGCAATAGCGTTCACCATCATATTTTAAGTTTATTTTTCCTTGTCTGACCAGTTCCCATAGGGCAGAAGGCTAATGATGGCACTTCATCACGAGCAGCAGCGGGTATTTACATCCATCCTGCGAGCGTGACAGCTGTGTCACCGAGTCCCCAACCATCTCCACCACCCGAACCAATTGTCTGGTGCGAAGCTGCAGGATGGAGTGCCCTGCAGTCATTATTCACCAAGCACTTTCATTAACAAACTGCCCTTAATTACAGCGGTAATTGCAAAATTATTTCATAGCAGCAATTATTCTTCTCAGCCCAATCCAGGCTAGTTAAGTGGGACATTGTCTCCGAAAATGGCATCAAGCCAACTCATCTACAGCCACGAACGTGCATTGTGCTGCACAGCTCCGAGACGGCGCACCCGGAGCGGCAGCCGGGGGAAGCGCTCCCCACGGACACTGGGGATGGAGCGCCGGCGTGGGACCCGCATCCCGCCTCAGGCGACCGCCCCGTGACCAGGGCTAACGGGGAAACGGCTCGTTAAGCGAGCCAAAAGGTCAAACAGGGACAAAGGCCCTTCGAACGCCAAATGCAAAGCCTTCTTGCGTAACTGTTGATTTTTCAAAGTTCACGATTTGAAGTACGATCCTGGATCTTGGGGTTTTGACAGATTGAGACAAACGGGTGATTTTCCCCGCAAAGACTACAGCTATGTTAAAAACTCCTCATAGATCATCCTTATAACAACTTTACAGCCAGTAAGTGAATCTATTTCATTTTGATCATTTCAAATACTCCATTAATGAGAAAAATTGAGGCGTATTAGTCAGCGATCTAAAATACTGTGCAAGCTCAGCGCCAGGCTGCGAGCGATTCACATCTCTGACGGTGCTGGGGGCAAGGAAAGGGGAAGGTTCCGACACGCCAGCGGGAGAAACCACAAGTCAAGTCCACCGCCTGGCACCCTGCTCCAAGAGCCACAGACTGGCCAGATTTGCTCAATTAATTCCACGCTCTTCCTTGCTTCTGCTGCTTTTTAACATCCTCTGGAGTAAATATGGTAGTTGCAAGCGAGAAACACCGAGTGTAGAAAATGCCACGCAAAGTTCTCATGTAGTCGGCGGGGGAAGGAATCAAATGGCAAACGAACCTACCATGAATTTGCCTGCTTTTGGTTTCCCGAGTCCAAGTGCCTACACACCAACCGTGTTACAATGCGTCTTTAATGTCTGACCCTCTTTTATGCACACAGATACTGGAAGGACACAACCTCTGACGGTTTGGCCGTGCCTGGTCCGCAGAGCAGCAGCCGGCTGTTGGTGTGCGTCCCCCGGCCGCTGTGCTTCTCCGCCTCTCCTCGCCGCACTGGGAACAACGCAGTCTCATCAGACCGGTAATTCCTACAGCAAGATCCTTCTAAACAGTGAAAGCTGGGGTATTTTATTTTTTTTTAATCTGTACCATTGTGGAAATTCTAGAGTAATTTATTTGTCAATTTTATTAGAAGAATGCATCAAAGACTCACCTCTGCTCAGGGCAGTTAATAGAACAAGAATATTTCCCTGCAGAATTTCCTACTCAAACATTGCGGAGGAACGTGAAGGGGAAGCAGATGACTCCACTCCCGCGTACGGGCAGCTGAGCCGTACAAGGCGGCAGTTTGTCCAACATCGCCCAAACGCCTTGGCCAAACAGGACTGAACACATTGGCACCCACTTCATGAAACGCTGCAGAAAGCGCAGAGGCGCAGACGGCCGGTTGATAGCACAACCGATGACAGACACCGAGCCGCAGACACATGTTCTCTGAGATCTCAAATATTTCAAATTACAATACGCTTATGACCGCGGTGTTACTGCACTTCTCAGTCAAACCAGAGACATTCAATAATCACCCAGAAAAGCACCATCTGTTATGCCTTATTGCTTAATTAAACTAAAATACAGAACTCCTTAATTCTCACAGCTCATAAAGATAAAGGTCATCACACAGCTTTACTGTCAGGTAGCCTGTACATAAAATGCGGAGGTTGGAATTTCTTTCACCCAGACATCACTCAAACACCGCACCGTCCGCCCGACACGCAGAAACGTGACTCCAGCAGCGCGACGCCGGATCGATGGCGTGACTTTTGGACTGGCAGCCGAAGCGAGCAGACTGCAAAGCTCAAGACATCGCCCGCTCCTCCGGCACGTGTGTGCTGCCAGCGAGCCTCGACACGTCCATGGTGGGCATCCCGCCCCTGCCAGTCTCCCTCTGGCTCCAAGCACCTCGCAAACACTGGTCCAAAGACCTGGAACATCAGGATCAAAGGCCGTGCCTGTCCACAATATCCTAACAAAAAGTTTTTACCCAGGCTACCCTGCTGGTTGTCGCCCCGTTGATGTGCACACGACTGCAACTCCAATATTCGGAAGTCGCCAAGTGCTCCAGTGCGCAACATCCTACAAGCCCTCCATATGGGGACATCCCCAGAAGAAATCCGTTATATTGAAAAATTATCCTGGCATTGCTGTTGGAACAATTTATGTGCACCCCAACAGGAGTGACTGGTCCAACACAGCGGTGGAGACGGGTGGAAACTGAGCGGCACCGCTCACAGTTTCGGGAGTGAAGCAGGAACCGAGAGGTTCCCTGCAGAGAAGTCACAGAGGAGTCATCTGCACTTTGTTACCTTTCTCTTCTGCATTTTCATGCTGAGGAAAGGGAAACTGAACCGTAAATACGGAACATGACCGAAGTAGCACAGCTTAGCCTGACCCGAGCCTCCCCGCAGCACGCAGGCACCATCGCCTTGCTGAGCCCAGCTCGGCTTCCCCAGCGCTGGCTCCAGGACAGACAGAAAAGGTCCTGTGCATCCCCTCGGTGACCCGTAAGGGATTTCCAAGCACTCTAACTCCTCTGAAGCCCCTGCCCAGCCTGTGCGGTGTGACAGATATGAATGATCGACCGCGGTCCTCTTTTCCCGCGCACAGGCAGCGGACTGAGCCTGCTCCTGTGCCGCTCGCCTGCCAGCTGCTCCAGCCGGACCACGCCGCGCACCCCGCCTTCCCCAAAGCTGCTCCCTCCCCAAACCCTCCAGCACCGCCATCGTTCCCCTCAGAACTATGTGCTTTGCCTTTCAGCCATGAACCCCAGCAGAAGCCTCCCTCATGCCAACCCAAATTCAATTACTAGCTTGTCAGCTTTTGCGTGTTTTCTTTTCGAGGCTTGGGTTACAAGAAAAGGTGAATTAAAACCTGTCTAATGGGTAAGAAGTCTTCAGACCGCTGTGGCAGCTTTCCGGAGCACGTCCAAGTCCTTTACGCAGCAATGGAGACTGATGAGATGCTTTAGGGAGCTCCTCTGAAAGATGAGGACTAACAGACCGTACTGTGTGATTACGGATTTGTTGGTGTGTTTTTTTCTTGCTTTCTGCTTCCTGTAGGTGGAGGCAAACTCCTTGCTGAAAAGAGGAGGACGTACAGAAAACGGAGCTGAAAGGCACCTGCAGCAGCTGCCAGGGAAGTGCCAGCGCATCCTTCTTGCGCTGATGACTTCTCCTGCAGAAGAGCACCTCGCCGGTGCCACCGCGGCCACGCTGTGCCGGCTCCGCAGCAGCCCCAGCCCCACGCACGATGCTTAACAGACCCCAACGAGGCGGTTACCCAAAGCGCTTGCTGCAGAAGACCTCACGTGGTGTTTCTGCCTCACAAGCCCAGGGACCATCATGGCATCTGGGCGGATGCTGTTTACCCGCTCACCCCATGGCCAATAACATATTCTGCCTCCCTGAGATTTCCGAGGCCGAGGAGCGCTGCCCATTCCCTTCAGGGGTGTCCTGCCCTCGCTCCCACGGCGCCTGGCGCAGATGGGCTCTCGGCAGCACAGACGTCCCATCCACCAGCCCCATCCTCTGCCCAGGCAGGGCTGCATCAGAGCAGCAGCACCTGGGGACAACGGACTGATGCTTAACAGACAAGGCTCTGACGCACGGCCATTGCCAAATCCCCGGTACCGAAGGCTCCTTTCCCCTTAAAGCCATTAAGCTGGCTGTGAGCGCAACTACAGCACTCTAATGAGCTGCCTAACCTTGCCCCTCTTCTCCACCCAGGCTTTAAAATTTAAAGCTCCAGCTAGCTCAACATGAATAGATGAGCAAGAACATCACACTGCTCACAGTGTAGGTGCAGTGCTTTATATCTTCATTAATATTTCAGTTTCTCCCATCTTCTCCTCCTCCTCCTCCTGCAACTACCCTCGTTTTATTTATATCTGCAGGATACCACTCTTACTTCTTCCGAGTTCTTGTTTGCTTGGAGAAACACTCCCCATCGTGGGACCGCACGCTCCAGAGGAAGCAAGCCCTCCCCCTTTAGCTGGAATAAGCTGCGCTAATTGCTCCCCACCCCATTAAGAGGCACACTACGGACCAGCACAGCACTCGGGCTTGCCTGCTCCTTCAGCCTCGGCCACCCGGGCTGGTGCATCACCCCGAATTTTGGGGAGGAACTGGTTCCCTCCCGGCGCTGCCTCTGTCTTCCAGCACGGGAAAGACTCCTGCCCCAAAACCAGTGGGACCAGCACGGCACTGGTGCCTCGACAGGTATCTTCATGCTACATTTGAGGTGCAGGACACCAATACATCTATTGAGTGCAGGTCATCCAAGTAAAACCAAGGAAGGATTTGGTCATCCATGTTACTGTTCGGTACATCGAGGTGCACCAGACGGGCTGAGCAACCGAGGTTTCCTGAGCCCCGTGGTCAGTCGACACTCTTTTGACTGGATTATGAAGAAAATTAAATTATACAAATATTTCACTAAATATCTTCTTAAGCCCATTAATATTAATATCAATTCCGCCTCTTCTGTGCCTGGCATTTAAAAATCCATTTTAAAATCTCAAACTAATTTAAGATTTACATCTAGAATACAAATTAGCAAGATTCCCGGCTCTCTATTTTGCCTGGCACCCATATCTGCCCAGTTAGTCTTAGATGTCACTTGGTGACACCTAAAGAAGATGAATATTCAAAGCATGCTCTTGCCTGCAAATGTTTTACAGCTTTCTGGCCACTCAATTTGTTTAAAGCTGCAATTATACTGAACAAACAGTCCCTAGAAGACCAAAGTATTCTATTCATTTGCACGTCACCACCTAACTAGCACAGTGATATGGTTTCAAATTAATATTCAGAATTCTGTACTGAAGAAAATAAATGGTGTTATGCACGGGTGCATGGGTGTGGATGTGTTTGCTTTGCTGTGTGTGTTAGATATAACCTTTAAGGGATACATTAAGAGATGCATACTACCTGGCTTCCACGCAATAGCCTTTCCTTTTTTTCCCCTCCTCTACTGAACTGCCTCAGATTTACAGGCATTTATTTTATTTATTCCGAGAGCCACTTTTCCTGCAGCCATCTCGCAAGACATGCAGCTTATTTTTGTGACGGTAACCATCCAGAAGCACAGGGAGGGAGAAAAAAAAAAATAAAATTATCTTTTCTGAACAGCTAGCCAACAAATGAAAGACAAACAGTAAATTAGTACCGTTTAAAAACGTGGTACATCAAGAATGACAACTGGAAGAGCCTTCTCACGCTCTCCGTCCTCTGTTTGCCTTCCCAGCACCCCTTCCCAGTCTCCCTCCAAAAAAAGAGTCGGTCAGTATTCTCTAGCTGGAGTCATTTAAATATTTCCAGGTAATGTAATTTCCTTTCTGGTTTTTAAGTAGTTCTAGTACGTGGTGTCATTCTGCTGCTCTCCCGCACTCACAGCACCTCCCTGACAACTCACAGAGGATTAACAAGCTGCTCCCCGCACCCCCCGCTCCCCGCTTATTTACAGAGCCTTTATTAGCAAGCGAGTTGAACGCCAATCTCCAGAGCACCTCACGGGCTCCTTCCTCCAGGTATCATAAATTCTGATTTAATATTATGCCAACCTGCATGCCAGACTTTGTAATAAGATCCAGTCTCTAGCCAATTTGGAGTATTATGGGATAAAAACATCAAGTTTTACTTAAGTTTAGATATGCCATCACTTGGGGAGCATCACTTATGATGGAAGAACTTACATTTTACGTGTTTTCTGAATGCGACACCTGCACGGACAGAGGAGGGGACTGCAGGGAGGGCACTCATCCCTTACAGAGACCACGTGTTTATCGTGTCTTTGCACAGGAAAGGAGTCTGTCCCAGATTACAATGAGAGATGCTCAGGGTCGATCCAGACAGCATGGTGGCAGCCCCCAGCAGATGCTGCAGCCCCACTTGTTGGAAACAGCACGGGGGACCCCGCAGGTACCTCCCCTGCCCAGGCCTGGAGGTACCAGCATCACAGCACCGGCCAAGCCGCCCCTCGGACCTCAGCCCCATCGCGCCGTTATTTCAGACTCAGCTTCTCCCTCCACTACTTGGGAAACCACACGCAGCTCTAGTGCTCAGGCTTCCTCCCTTTTATCTCCGATGACTCACGAGCTCATATCAAAATATTTTCTTTATAGCTGGCAAAATCCAAAGCCAAATTTTCCTTCCCTCTTACAAACGAAAGTATAAGCACTGTAGTCAGGGAGCCACAAGTGTCATTTCTGCATTTCAACCGAGTTGCTCCTTCCATCTCGCCAACTGAAAGGATCACACCATGTACTTTGAAGGGCGATACCCAATTAACATCGTGCTAAGTAACACTTCATGCAGAAAAAAAGCACACATCAGCAAGCCCCATGGACCTCACACCGGTGTCGCCTGGCTCAAAATCAAGCCATTAGAATACAAACAGCGATACCACGGGAAGAGGCTGGACCTGCACCCTCAGCTCTGCGCTGACCACATCCACTAGAACCTTGGCAAAGGAGGAAAGGAGCCAGCCTGGAGAGCGTGGAGCCAGGCCAGGATTCAGGGAAGGGGTTTATTCCCACCACCACCGCTGGCAATGCTTAAGGCATTGCTCTACACCGAGTCATTTTGGTTTCTGAATGTCCTCCCTGCTGCTTCTATCTGGATCAGCCACCAGGCAGCCAAGGAAGGCTCAGCTCTTTGTGTGACTTGTGCTTTAAACCAAACATCATTATCCTTAGCAGACACGTGGCTAAAAACGATATTGCTTGAAAAGATACTCAAATAACGTTTTGCTATTTGCTTTATCTAACCAGGCATCCCCACGGCCCGCCTGTGCCAGCACACACCTTGCCCCAGAACCGCTGTGCGAGTGTTACCAAAGCCCTCGCCTGCTGCACGCGTTTGGAGATGGGCACAGCGCAACGCAGGTGATGCCCCGACCCCGGCGAGGGGAACATCCATCCCCACCAGGACAGCGGCCACGCTGCTCCCTGCTCCACCAGCCCGTCCTCCCAGTCAGGGCCATTCTGGGGGATCGACCCCTCTCTGCTGCACCCACCAGATCCTGCAGCTTCATCCACAGCTCGCTCAACACGGCAGGAAAGGCAATAATAAAAAAAAAAAAAAAAAAAAAAAGCAGCAATCTTTAGCTCTTGGATGATTTGCTCCTCCTAAGCCACACAGCAACAAAAAGCTGCTGACAAAGTTTGTCAGCCAAGTTGCACTTTACAGCACCAACAACATCAGAAACAAATTCTCCGTCTTCTTGTCAAGTTAAATGTTTCAATATCTAACTCAGTGTTCCCAATCTAAAAATTTATGAATTCGGTGGGAAGCTCACGTAATATCTTCACTTTATAGCCATTCACTAAGGAAAGAAATTACACCAGCCATTTGTCATTACCGTCATTCCAAAGATAAGTAACAATTGAAATAACTTACCTTAAGAACTACGGCTACCATAAAAAACAGCTGTATGTGCAGGTTCTACCATGCTATAATAGAAGATCACTTTAATTTGATTACTCGGGAACAAAGTTAATAGAAGACCTAAAAAACAGTGCCATTCATCATGCTGGAGAGCCACGGCTATGTTTTGCTCAAGAATGTTATCAGTGCAGTAGCTAAAAAACATATCAGTTGTGCAAGAGAATTCAGAGAAGCCATAATTTTCTTCTGAATAGTCAGTAAAAAGGCAATGAGATCTGGGTCGGGGAAGCTCGAGTTTCAATCCTAATTTGAAATACTACATATATTCCCCCTTTTGTTTCAAAAGCAAAGAGCACAGGTAGTTGGGCTTGTTGTTTTTGGTTTTTTTTAAAGTAAAAAGCTTAATGGCACGTTGAAATTGCCATTATTTAACAAGGAAATGTCCAGCGCATCTCTCAGCCGCGGCACCTGAAACGTTTCAGCCAGGCTTTCAGCAGCCGCACATTTCCCCGGATGGCAGAGGAACTCGCCCCCTGCGCCCCCGCAGACACAGCCCCCGGCCCCCGGCGGGGCTCTCCCGCCTGTGCCAACGGCCGCCGGGAGCATCCCTGGCTCGCCCAAGGAACCGGCTGGCACCTGGCACGTCCCGCTCCGCAGCGGAATGGCTCCGTGCCAGCCACCACGGCAGCTCCGGGCTGGCCTCGCCTTTGCTTCGCACCGCGTATAAAAGTTACGGTATTTACACAGGTGCATTTCATTCCAAGACAGATGCGTGCAAGTTCAAGTGGCTACAGAAGGAGATAACAGGACAGCAAGTCTCATTTTTCAGCTGCATATTTAAGCCTAATAATAGAAATGCACGCTTGCCATCGAAGCAGCATTTTAACACTCAAGAGGGCTTAATTTCACAACCGATGGGGGTTATTTAATCCTGAGATGTCACCAATTTCTCCTTATTAGAAATGCAAACCGACTGGTGCGAGATGAAAGGCTGGAGAACAATGAACAATCAAGTCGCAGCAGAGAGATGGGAGGGCTGATGAGCAGAGACACCAGCCCTTCACTGGCCCGACTGTGCTGGTCAGCTGGGGGGACAGTTCAGCAGGGGCTCTTTGGAAAGGACCAGCTGCACAAAATCTTTCACAGTGCTCCCTGGGACAGAAGGAGATGGCCAAAGCCACGCGCATCATCTCAAGATGCTCCAGTTTCCCTTTTCAGTGGTACAAGGGGGAGGTGTGGGCATCCCACTTGGCACATCCCGCCCATTTCCAGGAGCAGTGGAAGCAGCCGTGATCTCTTTATTTGGAGCAGAGCTCGGAACCATCAAGGGTCAATTAATATCCTTGTCCAAACGCAAGTACAAGAGTTCAAATCAAATCTGGAGGCTCAACTGCCTTAAAAAATTCCTTCCCCTGAGGGCTCAGGTTTGAAAAGCCATCACAGCACAGCAAAATAATTGATCTCTGCTCAACCAACCAGCCAACCATGGGACCACCTGAGGAGGTTCTCGGAGGAGCAGTGAGGACCAGCACGCACGCAGTCTGCCCGTCCTGTGACGAAGCGCTTGGTGCTTGCGGTTACTAGTTAGGAAAGCTCCCGAGGCCAGTAGCTGCGCCCTGTACCAAGATGTACAGAAAAAGCCCCTCATGTACAAACACACTGGGGGTCTTAAGTGAGACAACAGACAAGCGGAGAGCAGGGCGCAGACTGAGGAGGGGGAGCGGTTTCTCCACAAATGCACATTTGGAAAGGACTGAAAACTACCTCAAGAGTCCCCTCCACATCTGGCACCCCTCCCCGCTAACAAATATAGCGAGACATGGCTAACCCAGGTGGATGAGCACCCAGAGCAGACCGCAACCGTCCCACTGGGCACTCTGCTGCCTCCTTAGCCGTGCCACAGCGAGCCGTCGGCGTGGGGCTGGAAGCACCGTGGCTTCCCAGGCTGGCACCAGGTCGCCGGTCGGACAGCTGCGCTACACTTGTGCTACGGGCTTGCCTAATAAAAAAAAAAATTAGGCTTCTTGTCAGCATCGCTTTGCAAAACTTCGCATCTGAAGCGGAAACCAAGGGCAAAACTAATCAAAAGGATACAGACGCTACGCCTGGAATGGGTAGCGTGGGGGGGAGGAGGAACAGGGGGCTTCGCTCCCTGCTAAATTTAGTCTGATTTTCATCTGCCTTGAAAGTGTCAGCACTCAGCAAGGAACAAAACAAGGTTAAAGAATGTGAAGTTGAAAGCGGATGTCTTCGTGTTTATCTACAAAAGCAGCACAACTTTTAACAGCATCATCCCAAGCGAGCACGATGCAACTCTAAACTGCAAATTTGCATAATAAATCGCCGCGCTTCGCTCGCTGCTCAGGGTGAGCCTCAGCCGGGCAGCCCACAGCCGCCCTGCTTGTCCCCCCCATCACCAGCAATTTCTTCCTCGGTGAAATCCTCCCGATGCCTTAACCGAGCGAATTACCCGTCCGGCGGCAGTCGGTTTTGTGACCTCCTGGCACAGCCCAAAGGCAGCCGGCGATCCCAGGAACAGCTCCTCAGCGATCCCAGGAACAGCTCCCCAGCGATCCCAGGAACAGCTCCCCAGCCCACGCACCACGGGGCAGCCGAGCCCCCGTAACCGGCTTCCAGCACACCAGCACTGCAGATCCAAGTCAACTCCAACGAGACTTCGGAAAGCTTCGCTCCGCGACTTCTCCCAACTTTTTGACAAAAGTATGCTACATATGGCTACTATTTTCTGCGCAGCATGTTTCATACCACCGCCTGATAGAAACCCAGAAATCCCACATAAAATCTGTGGACAGGCTTTAAGTCGTGGTTAACCACCAAGTATCATCTCAAAAAGAAATCTTGGGGGATTTGGCAAAGCACGCAGAGAACTACCAGGAATCGAAACAGGCTCGTGACTCATCTGTGGCATATAACTAGAGAAAGGCACCGGGTAAAAGTGAAATGGATCCTACAGCCTTAACGAGCTTCACTGAAGATAAGAACACCAGCACTTTTTTTCCTGGGAGGAGGGGGGGATAAATGATACCAGCTGCAATAAAGTTGCCCAAAATAGAGAGGCTTCTAGAAAGTTTTACAAGTTGGTTAATAAGGACTGCAGATAGGCAAACCCTGCCATTTATATTGTCCAGGGTGGTGGCGGAATCACCACCCCTGGGGGTGTTAAGAAAAACCGCACAGATGCGGTGCTTAGGGACACGGGTTAGTGATGGGCTCAGCAGTGCTGGGTTAACGGCTGGACTCGATCACAAAGGTCTTTTCCAACCTAAATGATTCTATGATTCACTCATCACATTCAATACTCATTTTCTTCCTACAGACACAAGAGGAATTACCAATTCCTGTGTTTCATACTTAGTTCAGAAGCGGTCTCCAGCGCTGCAGGGGATCGGATCTCCAGAGCTGACCCTCAGCAGCTCTCACCAGGGTAGCCACAGCGGCCAAACTTTTGGGCCATCCTGGTGTTACTAACCACAGGTCACGGCACCGAGCAGCCCGCAATGCTGACTTCAATGGTTCGGTTTGATCTACAGCTAAAAGACCATGCGCTGAGAAGAAATACCTCTGCCTGCGTATTTCAACAGTGCTGTGCATCCGACAGCTTAGAAGTCTTCAGGCTTTGGAGGCTGTTTTATTTCAACATCTCCTGAACACCCCGATGTTTTAATGCCAGGAGTAACTCCCACAGGCAGGTTTCCCCGAGCAGCTACTCAGGGGCATTCCTGAGGCTGGGGAGGAAGGAGGAAGGAAACGACTACCCAAGTATTTCTTTAAAAAAAAAAAAAAAAAAAAAGAAGTATGAAGAAAGATTGCTTTAACCAAGACTGTTGTAAGAAAGTCATCAGATTGCAAAGTTCAGGAAAGCTCAAACTACGGTCTCAGCACCAGTATTTGTTTTCAGTGCATTAGATGAAAAGGGCCATGCTAATGTGACATTTTGCTATCGTGAAGAAAACCCAATACTAAAATTAGAACATAAATCAGGCGCAAATATTCTTCCAGACATGCAATCAACTTTGCTTTCCACTTATCCTCCTTTATGCATCAAGGGGTTATATTGAATTCTATTATGTATTTGTTAACCGTAAGCATTGCTCCTTTACAACATCAACGGAGGTGCTGAAGCAGTTACAGCACTGCAAAATACACTAGGTTCACTGCAGATAAAACAAGGCGATTAGAGGGCTTGGAAATATTCGTTTAAAATCAAGATTGAAAGATAAATCCTTTAGAGGCTGGGATATTTATCTCAATGCATTCCAACCGCAAGGCACTATGGGCAAACAAGAATGACTTTAAATGCAGCATCAGCTCATAAAAGCAATAGTGTTTGCACCGAAAATAACATTGCAAGCCAAATGGCTGTTTGGTAAGCAGCAAACAGCTTTAAGTATAGATTGCACATATATAAACTTTTAATTAATACAGTCAGCTTGAGCCAAGCTCTATAAAATATTACCCGAACGCATACAAATACAGCCAGACCTGCAGAGCCGACGAGCACCGCGCGCCCTGCCAGAGCTTCCAGTCCCCCATCCAGGAGGCAACAACAGCTCCCCAGAGGCTGCCTCGTGGTGTCTGAGGAATGGAAAAAAATTAGTCTTATCCTCTGAACTTAAGAGCCATCCACCCGTGCTTGCCGAGCGGCTCCCCAGCAGAGGGAAAAGCCCACAAAACCCAGCTGGAATTTCAAGGCTATCGGGGAAAGATACTGAACCTAATACAAATACAAACTCTGAATCAATATGCAATGAAATATAAATAGGCCACAACAGGCTTTGCAAATTAAACAGTGCATTTTATAGCATATCAGAACTTAGCGCATTAATAATTAGCATTTCCTTTGTTTCGAATTCAATGAATTTATATCATCCTTCAACACTGTGTAGCCAAAGCAAATAAAAAACAAGAAAATCACATTACTTTTTCCAATGCACACAGAATGATCTGGATATTCACGTTCAAATTTGCTATCATGGATTAGCTGAAGGCAATTACTTGACTTGCCGAATTCTTTTACAATAATTTAAAAAGCGAACTCAAGTCTGTTCTAATAAGAAAAATGAAATCCCATTAGCTGCGTCTCCAATGTATATTAACATTTCTTTTGTTTAGAAAGGTTAATATCCCCCAAATAAAGGAGCACAGACTGCCTGTTAAAATAATTACATCATGACATTTCAGAAAGGTTGGCAGATAGACGTGGTTTCCAGCAAAGAAACAAATAAAATGAGTAGGCTTTTAAAAAAATTATCCAGACTTAAAATACGCGAGGCCAGCTGCACCAGCAGCTCTTCAGGAGGTTTTCTCCTGCCATACCTTTTGCCCTGAAGGCAACGCTCGTGGATCCCAGCACCCGTGACACAAAACCAGTCTTTTCTAGTGGCATGCCCTGGGACGGTTGGACCTTCAGCCCCAAACCAGGCAGGCTTCCCGTAAAACCACACGAGAGGCAAGAGAAGGGGAAGCTCGGCTGGGTGCTCCCGCTTGCTAGAGAAGCCACCTGTGGTTCCCTTCAACCCGCGTGATGTCAAGCGGCACAAGCTAAATGCTTAGTAATTAGAAACCCACAAACATTTAAAATACCATGATTTGAGGAATTCTGATTTGAGAGGTGAGTGCTGGTAGGCACTAGTGGTGGTACCGACCTCGGCTCCCTGCATGGATGCAACACTGCAAGCCCCTTGCAGCTGACGCACGGGACCGCAAAGCGGCCAGACCACCCCGAGCAATAACCACCGCGCATCATTTAATCTATAATTGGAAATATTTCTTGGTAGTCTTCCCATTACTTGTTAAACAAACTCCTACCGAGGAGAGTAAACAAATGCTCCACCTGCTCGGTTTTCATCTGGGATTACGTGCATTTGCAGCAAACTGTGCTGACAGGGAAGCCTCCCCATCCTCCCCCCCCCCCCTTTTCAGAGGGCCCAACGGGTTCGCTTTGGGCCACCTCTAAAATCATGTTTGGCTTTAACGCCATTTGTGGGTTCTTGCAAAAATCAGTTCTCTTCATTGCGTGAAATATTTGCATATTTTAAAGCATCTGAAAAGCAACAAATGTTACAGTTTCCAAATGATTTTGGAACATGCACATATAATTAGCCCTGTCTAACAAATCTGCTCCTGACTGCAGTAGTAAACAACTGAATTTAAGCCAAAACCTGTTTCAGAGACATCAAATGTCAAGGTCTGACTCCTGTTCTAACACCCAGCTGAAGCCTGGCAGGTAATATTTTCTTGGGGCTTATTTGCTTTGACTAAGCTGTGTTAGAGGATAAGATGCCCTTAATTCAGCAAGTTCTTCCATGCAGTAAAATGCACCATTTAGTTCGTGTAATCTACTACGGTTATTCCATTGCAATGGTTCACAGGGATACTGGGACTACAGGAACTGCACCAAACGCTCTCAAAGAGCCGCCACAAGCTGCAGGGTCCCCTCTCCTCCGTGGGCACCGGTACAAGAGTGGGAAGCCAGTCATTAATATATTACTGTAAATTAACTCTATGCTATGGAATTTTAAAAGTTACTCAAGCAAATCTGCTTATGATTATAGCCACTGGCAACCAATTTCAAGCCAGACCTGTTTTGGAGACCTCCAGCTGAGGTCCCACTCCTACCTGGCAGCACCTCAAGCTGCAAGCCATTTCGGCACAAGCCACTTGGGCACCAGCGGGTCCCCTCCCACGCGGCACACATGCGACGGCAGCAGGGCTCTCCAACACGCCGTGCGGCGCCGCGGGCATCTGTGCTGCAAAAGGGCGCGGAGCTGAAGAGCTGCAGCTCCCCAGCCAAGCACCGACTTCACCAAGCGATGACATGAAATGATGACTGAAACTGTGACAACCTCCAAACTGGAGACACCCAAACAGCTTCAGCGAAGATGCGTTCGTCACTCATAAAATGCCAATAAAAACGCTCAACAGCCTCCGAGCCCATTATTTTGATAGGAGAGGAGATTCTCCTTGGCAAGTCAGCCACGACACAAGTGGAAAACCAAAGCCTACACCTGATATAAGCACGGGGGTCTGCTCCCAGGGCTGGATGCTGCGGAAAAGCACAATCCATTGCCGAGGTGAGAGCAGCTTCCCACAGCAGAGCCAACGCCACGGCTGAAGCCAGCCTGGTTACAGAAGGTGACACAAAGGGCGAGAACGGGAAGGCAGTTGTCAGCCACCTTCCCTTTTGGCTTCTGAAACAGGAGAAAGAAAATTGGATTTTTGCAGAGGTCTGTTCAAGATGACTTCCCACCAAAGCATTATACCAAAATACTGAACTGTAAGGATGTTTAATACTGATGATGAAAATCAATCTTTTCTTATTGCCTCTTCCATGGGATGGGAATAAAGGCTGCCTTCAACCGAAAAAGGTCATGTTTGCATTTCTGGTAAACACAACACTTTGTTTTTTCCTCTCCATCCAATATGCTCAAGTGAGTCACATCTGGCTGACTTGTCAAAAGATAGTGAAAGTTTGAGGAAATGGTGTTCCACAGATGTTACTGACTAAAAATAGCCTTTCCACAAATGATAACAATTTTCCAGCTCAGTGGCCAAATATACTGCTCAAAGGCATGTATTGCCAATAGAGATTCATTGCAGATGGCAAGTTAAGCAACTTCTTTCTTGTCCTATTAAAACTTCCCTCCCCTACCACCTTCCGTGAGTGTAACCACATTAAATCTCTCCAGAATTTCAAGTCCCACCTGAAAGCCTACTCTGGACCTTCACCCAATCTAACAACCCACCTCATCACCATCCTCAGGAGCGACCCCTTCCCAAGCAGGCGGGGCATCCTCCTGCTGCCCACACGGAGAGAGCTCTTCCTTCCCCGCTGCGTGGAGCAATGCCAAGGGAAACTGCTCATCCCAGCCCGTTCTCACCTGGAACTGCGGGCTGGCAAAACAGCAGTGCTAGGTTTATGAAGAAACACTTATTTGGGAAAGATCCTTACGCTGACAAAACCGTTGTTTGAGAAGTTGGAACCCAACACAGGCTCCTCTCCCGTTCACCAAAGGCCAAGGGAAAAAGACCAAGAGGAGCCACCCCTGAAAGGGAGGTCCCCATCCGGGAACCGCAGCCCCGCTGCCCTCAACCTCAGTGGAAGGCTTGTATCGTTAAGGGGTCCGAAAGGCATCCAGCTTATGTCTGCACCTAGTGTATCTCAGGAGGCAGAAAACTCCAGCGACTCTTCTTGCAAGGGCTCAAAAGGTTTTCTTTCCAGCACTGGGTTAGATGGGCTCCCCCTTCCTTCCCTAACCTCTCCCTTTTTATAAAAGAAACTGTGTCGATCGCATACATTACCCCAAAGGAAACATTACTACTGTTTCGTCACAGATCTGAGACCTGCCTTTCATAAATATATATAAAAAAAAATAATACTCAACACTCCTTAATCTTCAGCTTCCAAAGTAATAATTTTCAAATCAGCTACCTGCAATAAAAACAGTTGTTCTCCTGCAAATTCATCGGTAGAAGAAAAGTGCAGATTTTGCATCTTGGGACGGTATCTTTCAAAGCTGTATCTTTACCAGGGACACAGAAAAAATAATCACATTATAGTGTCAACCAATAAATACTGGAAGAGCAAAGCACAGACAAAGCAATTTCTGCAAACTCTGCTAGGATTGCTTCTAGAGTTATTGATAACAGAAAAACTGAATGCAAACAACATCAGACTGGCAAAATTAGGAAAAATATCTTCCAGGAAAAACTCTATAAAATGAATACTGATATCCCATTGCCATCTAAGTTAAAACTCTGCAGAGGATAAAAATACTTCAAAACCCGATGCATTTACTGTTGAAAATCCTTTACATTCCATGACTAAATCATAAACGCCACGGTGGTATTTCAATCTCAGATTCTGCTGATGTTCACAAACTGAACTGTGCTCATGTGGTTCACGCTGTCAGCAGAACCCCTTGACTGAACACCATGTCATTCATAAGATAAAGTGTCCGAGAGGCAATTCACCAGGACTTAAAAAGGAAGGAGAGATGACCTCAATCCCCTTAGGAAGAAGGCTGTCTCCCTAAAATGCCTTCAAAAAGTGAGAAAAAGGGATTCTGCAGGAATCCATCTCCTACTTAAGTAGCCTGCCTTAGCATCTAGCCCACTGCACTCTTGCCTTAAATTATTCAGCATTTAAATTGATCCCTGTCCTCTGCAACAACTGCTCACGTCGAGATGCACAGCGCACATCGACGTGGATGCAGGGGGTGAAGCTCAGGTCTGTGCCGGGCTGCTCAGCGGGCGTTACGGCAGCGGGGGCGCTTTGGGCCAGCGGCTCGATTGCGCGATGCTGGTACCCACCTGCGTTCCTCATCACGCTGTGTGCGACGGCCGGACCCCACCTGCTCACCATTCGTACTCGGCGGGTTTGCTTCTAATACAAAAGGGGCAGTTGTTTTTTTCACTCTACGCAGCCCTTTGTGTTTTGTTTTCTGATGATTGCTTAAATTTGCAAGTGTGATAAACTATGGAAAAAAAAGATATTTGTTAAATCTTTTAAAAGCATCAATTTAACTGATGGAAACAAGCAGATATTTTTCCTTGCCACTGCATAAAGAAAACATAAAAGAATAAAAAAAAAAAAAATCTCAGAGCAGTTCTTTCCCTCCAGGGAAGATGGGTATTTGATATTCTAAGTATTCCAACAGCAAAAGTGTAGGAAAACAAAAATGCAGCATTCCCAGGGGGGCTGCCTGTGCTACGCAGCAGAGGAAAGCACCCTTTGCCCCATCTCCTCAGCTGATACGGGCATCCAGGCAACACGGTCGCAACAGATGGAAAGGCGAGGGCCAGAACAGGAGCGGGAACTGCAGCAAGTTCCTAATGGAACTTAACGATCGTGACATGACTGCAACCTTGCTAGGATGTTCTGCTTCCTATCCCGAAGCCTCAGGCAGATGCCCAGCACCTATAGATGAAACTCCTTCACGCGGAAAAACCGCACTACCCGCTGGATACCGATGAAATACACAGTTCCTGGCCCAACACATATTTCTAACAGGTAGCAAAATCTCCTAGGGCTTTCTGGGAGGCCATTTACAAGGCAACAGAATCTAAGGGGAAAGGAATGTTCGTAGCCCTTGATAGCCCTGAGAGCACCCAGCGAAGCCACGGCATCCCAGCTAGCTCACTGTGCGGCAGCCGAGCTGGTGGTTTATTTGTCCCTAAGAGCCGGG